>JAJEJO010053080.1:13572-38484 GCA_020662805.1 Glaucomys volans | reverse complement strand
CTTTCTTTCTTTCTTTCTTTCTTTCTTTCTTTCTTTCTTTCTTTCTTGTTTCTTTTTTCTTTCTTTCTTTCTTTCTTTGATACCAGGAGTTGAACCCAGGGGTGCTTAACCACTGAGCCACATCCCTAGTCCTTTTTATTTTTTATTTTGGGACAGGGTCTCACTAAGTTGCTTAGGGCCTCACTAAGTTGCTGAGGCTGGCCTCAAACTTGTGATCCTCCTCCCTCAGTCTCCCTAGTTGCTGGGATTACAGGCGAGTACCACTGCATTCAGCTTCCCCTTTCTTTTTAAAAATATATATTATAAAATACACATTATAAGTTGTTCTGGTTTGTCCCCTCTGAAGTTCATGCTGACATTTGTATTGTGATAGTGGTAAGAGGTGGAGCCTTTATGAGATGATCCGGTCATTAGAAGTGATGAATATCTTTCTCACATTAGTGGTTTAATTATCATGAAAGCGGGTTGTAAAGTGGGCCCAGCCTCTGTTGCTCTTTTCTGCATGCACTAGCTTGCCCTTTCACCTTCCACTTGCCAGATGCCCCTGCTATGCCCTTGGCAGGAAGATCTTCCTTTCCAATTTCCATAACCATGAACTAAATAAACTCCTTTTCTTCATAAGTTACCTGGTTTCAAGTATTAAGTTATAGTAGCAGAAAGAGGACCAATACCTAAGTGCACGTATTTATGAGGTCAAACAACACAGAAGGCTGCAAAGTGAAACCTTTATCTGTCCCAAGACCCTTCCCAGCTGGAGGGCTGCACTATTTTTTTTAATATATTTTTAGATGTTGATAGACCTTTGTTTTATTCATTTATTTATATGTGGCGCTGAGAATTGAACCCAATGCCTCACACATGCTAGGCAAGCGCTCTACCACTGAGCCACAACTCCAGCTCTGGGCTGCACTATTAAGAGCTAGGGATGTAAACCTCAGAGGCTTTCTTATATGCATACAAATGCAATATATATCTAAATGGTATGAAATGTAAAACTGAAAAGTGGTAATTTTTGTTTGTTTGATACTGGGGTTTTAACCCACGGGTGCTTTGCCACTGAGCCACATCCCCAGCCCTTTTTAATATTTTGTTTTGAGGCAGGGTCTCACTAAGTTTCTGAGGCTGGCCTCAAAATTTCGATCCTCCTGTGCAGGCTCCCAAGTCCTCGGGATTACAGGCATGTGCCACCATGCCTGGCAGAAGTGATAATTTTAAACCACTTCTCTTTTTAGCTTTTCTGACGGTGCTAGAAAACACACTGATCTCTCTGTGGCTAATTTGTTAACTTTAAACAGTATCTCTCAACTCCCTGCAATGAGAGTTGATGGATTGAACTTGCTTTCAGGGACCCCCTTCTTCCCACAATCCCTGTCAGTTACACACTGATTTACTTGTAGGGCTTTACATACCATATTTGAGCATCTGTTTCCTGACTTCTCTTTGGATGGTTGCCTGCCCAAAATTGATTTTGTTTTCTTCTCAACTTGATTGATATTTTGGCTGGGTATAATTTCCTCTCAATATCAGTTAGGATTAAGTTTAATTGTAAATAAGAGAATCAAAATAGCAGTGGCTTAAACAAGTTGAAGCTTCTTTTTTACGTGATGGACTGGAGATGAGGATTGCAGTTTTCTATTCTACAATGCTTAGGACCACTCTGTCCTCATGGTCCAAGATGATGGGATGACGATGGCCTCGGACTGAGGCCAGCAGAATAGAAGAAAGTGCAAAAAAGGAAGAGGCAGCTGGAATTGAACCATGTGGCACAACTTAGCTTCAAGGGAGGCTGGAAAGGGAAAATTCATTCTGGATGGCCATGCAGCCAGCTACAAATTCAAGGTTCCATTGCCAAGAAAGAAACAGAACAGATTTCAGGGACAACTGGTGGTCTTAATGCACCTTCTACCCTTTTAAAGGTTTTATTTGCATCAGGTGCTGCTGCTGAGATGTCTGCTGACAACCTGATTTTCATTTCTCAGAAGGAAACATTTTGCCAGGTGCGGTCTCACACGCCTGTAATCCCAGCACTTGGGAGGCTGAGGCAGGAGGATCGCGAGTTCAAAACCAGCCTCAGCAATTTAGCGAGGCCCTAAGCAACTCAGTGAGACCCTGTCTCTAAATAAAATACAAAATAGGGCTGGGGATGTGGCTCAGTGGTGGACTGCCCCTGGGTTCAATCCCCAGTACCAAAAAAAAAAAAAAATCTCTCTCTCTCTCTCTCTCTCTATATATATACATATATATATGTATATATATACATATATATATATATAGAAGGTAACATTTTCTTTCCCCTGGAAGTTTATAAATGAGGAGAGAGAATGATATATGCAGTGCCTTTGGGACCAGAGAGCGCAAAGCATTGTCTTATGGTGCCTGCTCCCCTGCCCTATCCTCTGTCAGCCCCCTTTTGCTCAGCAAACACAGGTATTCTACAGCTCTGATTGCCTGAGCCACACCATCTACCCAGCAGGATGAACCCCAAATTTGTCTCCACGACTTATTCCTTTTTCTAAACCTCTAGATCCAAAATGATCTAGTCACCTACTTGGTATCTCTATCTAAGAGATCCACATGTTTCCCCCTCACCTCTCACATGTCAATCTGAACTCTCCAGTTCCTCCCCTTCAGTCCCAAACTCCTCCTGTGTTCCTCTCTTGGGATCACAGGACAGTCGGCCCCTTTCCTAAGCCAGAATCCCAAGCCTCAAGGATCGGTGCCTCTACATTTCACTGCCTCTCCTGAACTTCCTCTGTCTTTTCTTCCCTTGGCTAATTTTCTCATCTTCTGTAACTTGGTGGGGGGCATTTTTGACCAAGTATGTCCTGGTTTCTTCTGTCTCTCTCTGGGTGGCATGCCCATTTCCTGAGTTTCCACCACCTCTAGAGAGTTGCTGCATCCCATCCTCCTTGTGAATTTTACTAAACATCAGAACCTTCACCTGGACTGTGAAATATTTGAAGATGGAGACTGAATCTCCAGCATACAGTGGAACATTTGGCAACTCCTACTGGGCATGGTGGCTCATGCCTGTAATCCCAGTGACTGAGGCAGGAGAATGGCAAGTTTGAGGCCAGCCTCAACAACTTAGTGAGGTCCTCAGCAACTTACTGATGCCCTGTCTTAAAAAATAAATAAAAGGGCTGGGGATGTAGCTCAGGACTAAAGTGGTCCTAGGTTCAATCCTCAATACCAAAAAATAATAATAAAAATAAAAATAGAAGGGGCAGCTTCCATAGCTTGCTGGCTAGCTCATTTCCCAAGCACCTCCTGATAACTGTACCCCCTTCTCTTTGGGGATCTCTGCCCCTCCCTCACTCCACATGGTCTTGAGGAGTTGTGAATTGTGGTGATGTCTCTGGCTTCTGCTTCCTTTAAAAAGGGGACATGTGACCCTGGCTGGGTTAATTACAATGTTCCATGTGTCCAGCAACAGAGATGATTAGCCTGAAAGGTCTCAGTAACCCAAAAAGGATCAAGCAGATCATTTTAGGGAATTAACATGCTGACACTGGAAAGAGGTCCTCTTCACATTGGTACTGCTACAAGGTGACCGAAGCACAGGCTGGGACAGCCTTCTTCCCTGCCTTGTGAAAGGAGTCTGCAGAAGAAATCCAAGCAGGGACAAGTGGAGACGAGACAGCAAGGAGGAAGTCCTGCTGGCCTGGAGTCCTGGGCTCCAGTGCATGGGCCTCTATTGTTGTTCCTTTGATCCTTTAGGCTCTTGCAGTGTCCCCCCAGTTATGTGAGCCAACGCATTCCCTTTTTATTTAAGTTGATCCCTGTGGGTTTCTGCGTGTGTAACTACGAGAGCTCTGACTAACCGAGAACTCCATTAAAGTTTAATGAAAACATTAAGAATGGAAGGGAACCATCTCCTGTCGCTCTTGCCCACCTCTTACTCCCTCTGAGCCTGCCAAGACCCCGCATCCTGCTCTCTGAAGAGGGTGATTCCATCCTTTGCTTGCACTGAAGCGTCAGGTCTGAACTCCAGAGCCCCACAGGCGAGACCTTGACGATCTGACCCCTGGTGACTCTCCTGTCCTCTTTCCAGGCAGCCTCCGCTGCGGCCAGACCAACACTCACAGGCCCTGAGCCTGCCCGGCTGCTCAGACTGCTGCAACTTCACACGCCTCACCTGCAGTGTGGTTCTTCCCACCGGCTAAACGCGAACTACCCTCCAAGACCAACCTCAAGGGCACGTCCTGCCAAGCCTTCCCCGCCCCGCCCCAGAGGAGCCCAGCCTCCGTGTCTGCAGTAATCGCCTCCGCCAGTGTGCCCAGCATGCTGAATCACAGTCACTGTTGACTCATCCGTGCTTCCTCTACTAGTCGAGGTCCCATAAGACAGGGATCTGCTCCTGATCCACCTTTGCAGCCCTGTTCCCACACACCCACAGGACATTGTCAGCAAACACGGGTTGAGTGGGTGGTCTCAGGAAAAGGCTTCATTTCCTTCTCCCAAAGCAGCGGAAAGGGAGCTCTCCTAGCGCTTCACACCCCCAGGTTTCAGGTTTCAGAAGAAGGACAAGTCTTGTGACCCTCCCCATGCCCAGAAGATGTGAGGTGAAAAGGCGTGTGGCCGTCATCTGACTGCCCCCTCACCCCCCACCCCCCATCTACACTGGCTTCTGGTTCTTAGTAATGCAGCCATATTGCCATAGAAGACTCTGAAGGCCCCTGAGAGGTCAGACATGGAGCAGCCCCATCTCCTACTTCATTCTCCACCTCCAGGAAGTGACCAATAAGAGAAGGGAGGCTCTTGGAGGTCTCTGCACCCTCCACACATGTGACCGGACAGAGTCATTCTGGGGAGGGACAGGGTGAGCTTTGGGGAAGTCAGCGATGAGGCCTGGGGACAGCCTCTGTGTTGCGTGTGCACATGTCCCCTGGCCATGACCGGCACCACGTGCGGCTTCCCACACCAGTGGGAGGCAGCAGGGGGGAGGGCTTAACAACTCCGCATCCGGAATCCAAGTTCTCCATGTGTCTTGGACAAGTCACTTAACTTCTCTGTTTCACAATGTCCTCATCTGTAAAGAAGGGGTGATCGCAGTACTTACAGGGCAGCTATGAGGAATAAATGAATGATTTATAAAGCACATAATAACTGCTGTGTAAATGCTTGTTTACACAATAATAGGGTTTTGTGTGTTGAAATTAAATCTGGGAACCCCAGAATCTTTTATGCCATTAATAAAGGGACCCCTTCATGGGCTTATAAGTGCAATAGGGATTGAGTAGAAATGGTTGTGGAACTACTTGGGAGGTAGAAAAGATATAGTGAAATTCCTCAGGTATCCACAAGAGGGCATCCCTTAAAAAAAAAAAAAAAAAAAAAAAAAAAGTCCACTTCAGGACGGAGCCCTATGGGATGCTAGAACTTCTCTTATTCCTACCATACTTGAATATTTTTGTTTTGTTTTTGGTACTGGGGATTGAACTCAGGGGCACTTTACCTCTGAGCTACATCCCCAGCCCCTTTTTAATTTTTTTAAAATTTTGAGACAGAGTCTCGCTAAGTAGTTGAGGGTCTTGCTAAATTGCTGAGGCTGACCTTGAACTTGAGATGTTCCTGCCTCACCTTATCAAGTTGCTGGGATTGCAGGTGTGCACCACTGTGCCAGGTACTTGGTTATCTTTGTCAAAGCAGGATTAAGCAAAGCCACAAATGCGTGATGATGGTTGAAGGTGTTGCCCAGTGATGATCAATAATTCACATAGAACCATCTCCAAACTCAGTCTTTGTACACTCAAAACACTCCCCCTATGCCCCAAAGAGACTTAGATATTTCAGATATTCTAGTACTGTTTCCAAATCTACTACTTTGAGGGTTGTCATGATAGTGGGAGAGGGACTGTCAGGTGCCCCCACATCTGAATATGCTGATACCTCACCCCCCCATCCCACCCCTGGGGGTCAGGTCCCTCCAGTAGCCTTATCTCTTGGGCCTTCATAATCTGATCCTTAAGCCATCTCAGACTGCTCTCCAATACCTCCTGCTTCCCCAGCTACCTGAACCTGGTCACAGTCTCAGCTGGGCCACCTGAGTCTAGCTCTGGTCCTTACCTTTGGTTTTCCAGATGTAGTCATAGTGGGATGGGAGACAGGTGGTGCGATGGAAGATGTCCCTCTGCACTGCTGAGAAGGGTAAGGATTGAGGTGGTGCCATTAGGCCCACTGCCCGATTCAGCAGAAAACTCATGACCCTGCTGCTCTCACTAGTAAAGAAGAGAAAAGGTAAAAGACTGGGAAGGTAGGTCACACAAACTCCTGCTCCCACAATACAGGCCCAGGACCACCTCTTCTGCAGCCTGTTCTTCTGGGGATGCAGGTCTAAAGGATCCAAATATGCCAGGATCACTCATACCCCCTCCCAGGTCCCCTCTCCCAGCTCCCACACAGGTTAGGTGGAGGTGCAGAGGAAAGAGCAATGAAGTCTATGGGAGACCTGGGTTCTCAGCTCTGTCTCTGCTGTTTGCTGCTGAGGCTGAGTTTCCTCATGGATAAGTTGGGGCAATGATGCCACCCAACTAGGGTAATGGAGTGAGATTGACTTCTGCATATAACAGAATCAGAGCTTGGAAGGCAGGAGAGATAAGCCAACTGTAGGTGGGAACCAAACGTGGTTCCAAAAATTACCTATCAATTTAGTTGAGGCAAGAACACAACAGATAGTGAAATCTAAGGTCCACCACCATCCTCCCAAAAGATGGGATCCAAAAGGAGAGGGTGGTTCCCTCACCAACAACCCCTGGGACAGAACACCTTTTCTTTTTCCAGTGCTGGGGATTGAACCCAGGGCCTTGTGCTTGCGAGGCAAGTGCTCTTCCAACTGAGCTATATCCCCAGCCCCCCGGAACACCTTCTTTATGTCTGTCAGCTGACTGATCCCACGGAGCCCTGTCCTACTCAACTCGGAAATTCAAGACAAGCAAGCTACAAGAGGCCAGGAAGTTCTGGAAGGGCAGGAAGACCCAGACTGGCACACATGGAGGTCAAGGGGGCAGAAATGGGCACCTGTCCCCAGGCATCACCTTCAGCACGCGCTCTGGGACCCACAAGGGGTGGCCCAGGATGGGATGCGGCTGGGGAAATGCGGACCGCGAGATGCCTGCAGGCGGCCAGCTGGGGACACGGCCTCCAGGAACAGCCGGGCAGAGCCTGGCGCCTGGCCCGGGCTCCCGGGTGCAGCCGGCCCGTTGGCCGCGGGGCGGAGCCCGAGAACCAGAGACGCCTGTAGAGGGAGCTGGCGCGCCGCGGCCTGGGTCGCCTGTGTCCTCAGCGGCGCTGGCCCGGCTGCCCTGGGCTGCCCGGTTCGCAGCGCGCGCCGTGGGCGAGTGTCGGTGGCTGTGCCCCGACTCGGTCCCCCGCTGGCGGGGACACCTGGCTGGGACTCAGGAAGCAAGGCGCTTCGCGCGCAGGCGGGGCGGAGGTGCAGCTGCGTCTTTGCGTTTTCCCTCCGCGCACGCAATCTAGGTCCCCTCCCGGTCACCAGTACCCGGCGCTGCGGGGCCTGGGACCGTGACCTCAGCCTGAACCCTTCACCCTGCAGAGAGAGCGAGCTCCGACCGCCTCCCGCACACCCTGTCCCGCGTCAGTATCTTCTCTGCAGTTTTCAGAAGGAGGGGACGGGTACAAGAGCGAGGGCGGTTGTAAGGAGAAAGCAGAGGAGAAACTGGCTTGAGGAAGGTGCCACACTGGCCACCCAGACCTCTGATCTTGCAGAAGCTAGCTCAGGGCCATCTGTGGTGGGCTCTGGGTGGCTGTGGGACTGGAGGGAAGCAGGGATTGGCCCCCTTCTAACAGGCAAGTCCGGGCTCCTGATTTGCCTGGGGAGCAGGAATTGGTTCCCACAGCAGCTCCATTGCATTTGGGAGGACAGCCTCTCAGGTCTGTCTAAGGACCCAGCACTGAACGGTTTGAGATCTGAGCCTAATTCTCAGCCTTTCCTACTTCTGGGGCGCCTCACTTCCTGCGCGGGTAAATGGCAGTGTTCCCTGAAAACCTCCCAGCCCTGGCTCTGACCATGCCCTAACCTGCCCTTCAGGTCCCAGATCCTTTGGGAAGCCTCAGTTGAGTCACATTATGCACCGTCTTTCTGGATCTTACTTGGAAAGGGGGTTCAGTAAGGTTTTTGACACTTAGAATCACAACTGAGAGAACATAGTTTGTGCCTTGGGGATGACAAGGTCCTACTACCCAGGGCTTGTATTCTGGTGAGAAAACAAGAAGTCAGATAAGAACACAGAAAGATGTCCTGGGCTGGGACCATTGACCTGAGCCCCAGGGGCTTGATTTCTGCTCTTCTCTTTTGTAAAATGGAGCCATACTATGTACCAGATACATTATTACAAGGATTAAGAACAAAAGTTCTTGTTAGGTGCCTGATTTCCTCCCAGAGTGTCTCCTTCCTCTCTGGGATGTTTTCCCATCTGTCACATGAGGCACTTTTAGACCACACCCATTATGCTGTAGAGTCATTCATATTGCACATGGACAGTGGTGGGTCCTATGAAGTGGCCTCCTTGCTAAAAAGCCCTGCTCCAGACCTGAGGGCAGAGTTGACATCCTTCAATGAACCCCTAAGGTGGGGCCCCACTGATAGTAGGTGCCTGACCAAGTGACAGCAGGTGTTAGCCCAGTCTGCCCCCAATTAAGTGCTCAGCTCTTACATCTCTGGTACCTGGAGTTAGAGTTAAATCCAGGGCTGGAAGGGCATTGGTCACTGCCATAGCAGTTACCTTCTGTTTGGTGCCTACAATGTCCCCGGCATTTTAAATTGCTCCCCCCCTACTCTTTATAAATGTCTCTCGGGTAAATACTATTCCCAGTTTACAGAAGAGGAACATGACATTAAAGGAAATTCAGTAACCTAACGAAGAAAAAATCATTTAACCATAGGTTATGGATTTGGGACTCACTTGTTTCATCTCTACTTTAAAAAAACTTCTGAAAGGCTTATTTGCTACTTTATAGATTTAAATGATAAGGAAGATGATCACTTTTCCCAAATAGGAAAATAAAAGCCAATTGCTTGGAAACCCTGGGAAAATGGAAACCCACATAGGTTGTCATTTCTGAGGTGTTAACCCCCTTCCTGAGAATGAGATGAGTGATAACATAATCAAAGGTGATCCTCCCTGGAGTCTTCAAAAAGGAAATGAACAAGTTAACAAAAAGGAGAGAAACTTAAGAAAGCTCAAACTGGAAAAGGGCGTTGCAGTTGTTTATTGAATTCAACAAACACCGTAGACTCCAGCAATCTCACTCCAGAGCATTTATCCCAGAGAAATTAAAACTTACGCTGTCACAAAAACCTGTACAAAATGTTCACAGTAGCATTATTTATAATATCTCCACACTGGGGAAAACCTAAATGTCCTTTCATGGGTGAATGGATAAACAAACTGTGATTCATCTGTACTGTGGAACACTACTCAGCAAGGAAAAGGAATGGACTATTATCACATGCAGCAATCTGAATGAATCTCCAGGACATTATGCTTATGGCAAAAAAGGTCTCCAAGGTTAGAGCTCCAGGACAAGATCCCAAGATGTCTCAGAGGAGATGGCGACACGATGCAGGATCTGGGGAGAGGAATGTTGAGGGTTTCTTTCATCTGACCAAATGGCAGACCTCCTCTACCTCATTTGGGGAGGAGTTGATTTCTCCCAGGAAGGGGACTCCTCAGGACACCTTTCTGTAAGGCCATACAGGTGTAGCAGAAAGCTTTGTTATGCTTCCACTTCAAACCAGTTCTATTGGGTAGTGTGGTCCAATGTCTGTTCCTATTTTATCTTTATTTACTTTTAATTTAATATGATTCATAGTGCTGGTGATTGAACCAGTGGCACTCTACCACTGAGCTACATCCCTAGCCCTTTTTGTTTTTTATTTTAAGATAGGGTCTCATTGAGTTGGTGAGGCTGGCCTCAAACTTGTGATCCTCTTGCCTCAGCCTCCCAAGTCACTGGGATTACAGATATACACCACCACACTCAGTCAGTCTGTCCCTATTTATTTATTTTTGTTGTGGTTCAGTACTGGGGATTGAATCCAGCGGTGCTAGAAGAAAATCTTTGTGACCTTAGGCTGGGCAAAGTTTTCTTAGAAACAACACCAAAGTCTTGATTCATGAAGTTAAAAAAAAAATTGCTAAATTGGATTTCATCAAAAATGGGCAGAAGATTTAAACAGACATTTCACCAAAGATGGCAGCACATGAAACAAGGCTTTTTAATATCTGAATCTATCACATTTACGTCTCATTTTCTTCACTATCTCCTCTTCTGTACCCTAACTCCTTCTATAAAAGGAGACACTATTTCTTGCCTCTTTGCTATGCCAGGTGAGTTTTTCTTCTTATTCTTGTTATTTGAAAACTTTTCAATGAGCATGCATTGCTATTAACAGCAAAAGAGACTTTTTAAAAACAAGAGAGAAATGATAAGGAGAAATCAACCACCTGTGTGATGACCTCTATCGCCCATCCATCAGGAGAGGCTCCTCTGCCTATCCTGTCACTTCCTTCGGGTCTTCAAAGTCCCCAGCTTCCTCCCGTCAGTGGCCCCACTGCTCCCTCCTTACAACGGCCCGCGCCCCTTTCCCAGTCCAGGCATGGTGAGTAGGTCCCTTTCCTCTGGACCTAATGACGCGACAGGGTATGCGGGAGGCCGTCCGGGGTTAGGGCGCCCCAGACCCGCTCTCTGCGGGGTGAGGGGTACGGGCTGAGGTCACGGTCTCGGGCTCCGCAGCGCCCGCCGAGGGTGTCCCGGAGGGGACCTAGATTGCATGCGCCGAAGGACAACGCCGAGTGGCAGCTTTACCCCGCTCGGCGCAGGCTGGCGGCGCCCTCCTTCTCGAGTCCCCAGCCAGGTGTCCCCGCTAGTTAGGGGCTGAGTCCCAGCGCTGCCGCAAGCGGCGCCTTCCCTGCGAGGAGCCCGGGCCAGCGCGGCTGCGGGCACAGGCGACCCAGGCCGCGGCGCGCCAGCTCCCTCCTCAGGCGTCTCTGGTTCTCGGGCTCCGCCCCGCGGCCAACGGGCCGGCTGCACCCGGGAGCCCGGGCCAGGCGCCAGGCTCTGCCCCGCTGCTCCCGGAGGCCGTGTCCCCAGCTGGCCGCCCGCAGGCATCTCGCGGTCCGCATTTCCCCAGCCGCATCCCATCCTGGGCCACCCCTTGTGGGTCCCAGAGCGCGCGCTGAAGGTGATGCCTGGGGACAGGTGCCCATTTCTGCCCCCTTGACCTCCATGTGTGCCAGTCTGGGTCTTCCTGCCCTTCCAGAACTTCCTGGCCCCTTGTGGCTTGCTTGTCTTGAATGTTTGAATAGTGGGACAGGATTCCCCAAGCCCAGGCTCCTTAACTTGGAAGTGGAATCAGTCCCCCGACAGACATAAGGAAGGCATTCTGTCTCAGCAGCTGATGGCGAGGGGACCACAGAGATGAGGGATGCTGCCCCTCCCCCTCCACTAATGCCAGAACTCACTCCTTCCCCCCTGCTTTTTTTTTTTTTTTTTTTGGGGATTGGGGATGGACCCCAGGGCTCTCCACCACTGAGCCACATCCCCAGTCCTATTTTGTATTTTATTTAGAGACAGGGTCTCACTGAGTTGCTTAGGGCCTCACTAAGTTGCTGAGGCTGGCTTTGGACTCCTCCTGCCTCAGCCTCCCAAGTGCTGGGATTACAGGCGTGCGCCAGCCTGCCTGCCTTCCCCTGCCCTGCTTTGAGAGATGCTTTGTATCCTTCTATTCTTGACAAAAGTGTTGGGAAACTGGTGTCTGCAGGTCCACACTCTAAAGTCTGCAGTTTCTCTCCTGGAGGATTTGCTGCTGCATGGGGAGTGTTCCTGGGAGTGGGGAGCACAGCCAGAGAAGACTGCAGCCCAGGGTGCTCCTATGGAGGAAGGAGGCTGCCCTGGGCCTGTAGGACTTTGCCAAGAGGAGAGGGAGGGAAGACTAATGGGACCTGCCCCTACAACCTCCCACTTTTTCTTCCTTCTCAGGGGTCCTAGATTAAGGGAATAATTCTATAAAATGGGCCCACTGTGCTGCCCCCCTCATGCTTTATTTTCTAAAAAGCAATTTACCTGCAGCCCTCCCTGGGTTCAGTCCATTCCTCAGCAAACTCCCTGTTTTCTGCAGGAGAAATGCAGGCCCAAAATGCCAGTAAGAAGAATGAATGTCACCCTGCAGAGGGGAACTTTTGTGAACATCCACAGCCCAGATCCAGAACTCAGGGAGATAAGGATAATTCCCCCTAACCATGAAATCTGTAAGAACAGGTTCTAATTAGAACCAGTCAGCATGAGCCAAAGTGACCTAGAATTGTTATGGCAGTGGGGATTTGAAAGTCTGATGTCATCCTGCCCTTGGTCAAAAGTCAAGAGGTGGACCTGGGTGGAACTCTGAAAATTTTCCTGGAAAACTAGAGGGCAGGAGATGTGTGCTGTCCTTCTCCCTTCTAAGAGGACCCACTCTCTCCCTTGAAAGTGTCCCCATTTCCCCTTTTCCGTCCCTTCTAATACATTTGTACTTGTTACTCGGAGTGACATGTCTGCAATCTTTTTGACTTCATTACAAGAATTGGGGTTGTAGCCGGGCATGGTGGCGCACGCCTGTAATCCAAGCGACTTGGGAGGCTGAGTCAGGAGGATCGCGAGTTCAAAGCCAGCCTCAGCAACTTAGCGAGGCCCTTAGCAACTCAGTGAGACTCTGTCTCTAAATAAAATACAAAATAGGGCTGGGGATGTGGCTCAGTGGCCAAATGTCCCTGAGTTCAATCCCTGGTTCCAAAAAAAAAAAAAAAAAAAAAAAAAGGAATTGGGGTTGTAAAGAGGGTTCTCTGTACTGCCTGGGTTTCCTGGAAGACCCCAGCCCTGTAACAAGATCACATCAGCCAAGATGTTACTACAACAGCAGTGATGTAATGGATATCTTCCTTCTCGTCCCCATTCTCATCCCTCCCAGGAGAGCACAATAAATGTCCCCACCTCCAAAGCACACATGCATACAGGCGCACTCCCCCCACACTTGAGAAGCACACAGAAATATTTTCCAGCCCACTCCTAACATTTGGAGAACCCCAGACAAGAGTAGAAATGCAGAGTGCCCAGACAGGGGTTCTGTCTGGATTTAAGGGTATTGCTTTTCCTCTTTCCTATTCTATCTGCCTTTCTCTTTGGAAGCCAAAGTTGGGATATAAGACAAATTCAGGGATACCCACCACAGTGTGTGATGGGTTCTGGGGCTGCGGAAGCAGGAGAGACGTTCATGGCAACTTAGGGAAAACACCTCTCAATGAGGGCTGGGGTGGGGGACCTGGACAAGCTGTCCTGGTGAGTCTGTTATCTGCAGTGAGAGGTCCTGATACCCTCCTGCAGACTATCTAAGCAGATTCTGGAAGTGGGTTGGGGGATACCCAGGTCTCCCAGAACAGGAGTTTCTTCTCTCATGGTGGAGTGACTAGCAATTCGTAGGTATATGGGCAGTAAATAGTGTCTGCTGCTGTCATTTACTGCTGAGCTCACCCCAGCCATGGCCACAGGCTTGGGAGCCTGACACTCTGAACAGATGGTTGGTGCAGGCACCTGCGAGGTGGTTCTCAGGATGTGACTGAACTACTCCTTTCTAGGGCCTCCGGCGCCCTCTTCAGGATTCTTAGAGAATTGCACTACCTTGTCTAGGAAACACAGACCTGCTGACTTACCTTCTTCTTCCTGCTCCTGCCCTGATTCTTCCAGCCTCTTCTTTTTTTTTTTTTTTTTTTTTAAAATGGGGATTTAACTCAGGGGCACTCGGCCATTGAACCACATCCCCACATCCCCACCCCTATTTTATATTTTATTTAGAGACAGGGTCTCACTGAGTTGCTTAGGGCCTTGCTAAGTTGCTAAGGCTGGCTTTGAACTCGTGATCCTCCTGGCTCAGCCTCCGGAGTCGCTTGGATTACAGGCGTGCGCCACCATGGCCAGCTCTCTTTCAGTCTCTTCTATTCACACACTTTCATAGCCCAGCCTACCCACCTTCCATGCTCGGGACAGAGCCTTCCTTTTGAAGGGTCTGTCTTATTAGGAATCAACAAGGCCCAGCATGCCCCGGGTTCTGGCACCATAGAGCTAATGGTTTAGACTTGCCTGTATGAAACCACCCCCTTTGAGGTTCTGGATCTATCTTTCAGCAACTCACAAATTTTGAGCACTATGTGATGATATAATGAAACATGGGAAGCACCCTAAAACCTCCTCTCCCAGGACCAATCTCTTCAAGCACCTGAAGTCACCCTAACCCAGGGTCCTGTGCTGAACTGACTTTGGCCTTTTGGGGATCTCGAGAACTCTCAGAACCTCCCTCTAATGGAATAGGCTATTAGGAATCAGATGGAGAAGATGAATTGAGCAGTTAGGAGTGGCCAGTCCCTGAACCAACTCATAAGGCCAACTGACCTGGCGAAGCATCTGCATCAGGCATCGTGTGAGCAAGGCACATCCCAGGTCAGCCTGGAGTCTCTCTGAAGTCTGTGTTACCCTTTCTAAACACTCTCAGGGGCACAGAGATGGGCCCCAGAGAGAAAGAGAGTGTTAAGCCCCACCTCCTTTTCTGCTTAGAGGATCTCTACAAGTGGAAATCACTTACAAAATGGATCTTTTTCAGTAATGAAGCATCGTTTAACGAAGTCTTCAGTGGTAAGGCCCCCTTGAGCATTTCCTAAAGAGGTTGGTTAGGGCCGGGCAATTCTGGGTGTTGAAAGTGTCCAGGCGAGACGGGCTGGAATAGAAAAGCCATGTGCCCTTGACGGAGCAGACCAGCAGAACTGAGGTCAGACATGCAGACCTTTCCATCCTCAGCAGGTAGCTCAGGCACTGCAGGTTCCCCAACCCCACTGTCCCCACTGCCTTCTATTTCCCCAAAACAGAGAGGATGGGTACCCTACACACTTGCAGCTTAGCACCCTGCCATTCAGCTAGGGCCTGCTCCACTCTCAATGCTTCTTTCCATCCACACCAGCCCCAGGGTTGCTCCTCACCTTGCCTCAGAGGGAATGTGAATCCCGGCCCCTCCACAGACTCAGCACTCTTTTTCTTCTCTGGTTTATTACACACACACACACACACACACACACACCATTCTTTATTCAGAAAATGCAGAGAATTTTAAAGTTAATTGCAGTTAATCTTGCCATTCAGATGTCCCTGACAGCTATTCAATAGTTAAATTAAAAATATATCTGTATCTATATCTGGAGCAGTTGCTGGAGCGGTGGAAGGTCCAACGTAAATGAGGTGAGGACTGTGACACCTCGTGTCTCTTCCTTCCTCTGCCCCCATGGTTGTGATACTGAAGGCGTAACTGCCTTGGTGTCAGTAGATACAAAACAAGCCAAGGAAGCGTGAACACACAGGCAAGGCTTTATGGGACTTCTGCGAGAACCAGAGGGAGACACGGTTCCGTGAGCGTGTCAGGCTGGCTCTCATAAAGGACATCGACAGTCAGGCATGGTGGAGCACGCCTGTCATCCCAGCGGCTCAGGAGGCTGAGGCCGGAGGATTGCAAGATCAAGGCCAGCCTTAACAACTTAGCTGAAACCCTAAGCAACTTAGTGAGACCCTGTCTAAAAAAAAATTAAAAATAAAATAAAGGAAATGGACCCAGTGTTTTTACGTCACCACATGTAAAGGTACGGTTTGTTTGGCCAGGGCTCTTCGTCACACCTCTTCATGAGACATGTGTCTTATTACCATCTTAAGTCTCCACCTCAGGGTGTGGTTTTCTACGGTAATAAAGTAAAGGTTAACTGGAGGTTACTTTGGGGGCTATTCTATACATGCACTTGCCCCTTCTCATCTGGGGAGACCCTTGGAGTCTGCTGACCACCTCACTTCAGAAGACTGAGCTTGCTTCCCTGCATCCCATTTCTGGGTGTGTGTGTCCTCTCTCCCATAGCCTTGAAGGCAGATCCACTTTTCAACTCCTAGCTTGCTGTAGTATCTGTTAAACTCCATAGATTGCAAGCTAGCGTGGTTGCCGCATTCCCCTGGGAGGTTTTCTCCCTTAATCCTAAGGGGTTCTGTTTGTCATGGGGTCCCTGACTGTTCACCTGGGCCTAGGCACAAGCTCTGCTTTCAAGCTCTGTCCTTTGCCCTCCAGGGAAGTGGGTAAGTGGGTCCCGGCTTGATGCCTTGGTGCCCCCCAAGCTGAGTCAAGATTTGCAGTCATTAGCCCACAGACCTCCATGTCCTCCAAGCAAAGCCAGGAGATCTACCTCTGTCCCGGGCCATCTGAACTAGGCTGACATGGACTTGAGATAGAGCCTGCATTCCCTTCTCAGAGTACCAGTTTGAGCCTGCCCACGCTGGTCTTCCCAGTGCCCAGGAGGCAGTCACTGCCCTTCACACCCACAGCCCCTGTGCCCTTCCCACTCTGTGCAGGAGCTCTGACCCCAGTCCTGAGCCCCCGTCAGCAGTGGCCCACCAAACCCTGGCTGGATGAGGGTGTGTGTTAAGAAAACAATCCTGAAGGGACTACCCTTTACCTGCTGGACCCCAGTAAGAGTGACAACAATCTTATCTTCCCACCCCCACGTGGGCAGGGGACTGGGAGAGGCTGCAGATCTAGATGGGGCAAGGCACAGAGGGTTTGGTTCTGGTGGGCAGGGGAGCTTCTCGACTCATGTCTCCACTGGAAAAATGACTTTGGGATTTGATCTGTTTCAAACTCCAGTTCTTAAAATACATAGAACACAGGCTGCTGTTAGGTGCTGCCTTGTCCTGAGGGGATGGCCAGGGTGGGGGTGCACACTGTTTCAAAAGGTCCTGAATGTGCATAGGCTTTGGTGGCTTTAGGGATGTACTGAGGTTACCTCTGACACATGTTGTGTGGACAAATGTGCTCATTTCAACACTTTCTTTTTGCATTACTGAGGATTGAACCCAGGGACACTACACCAACCAGCTACATCCCCATCCTTAAAAAAAAAATTAACATTCATTTATGTATTTTGGTACCAGGGATTGAACTCAGGGGCACTCGGCCACCGAGCATCCCCAGCCCTATTTTGTATTTTATTTAGAGACAGGGTCTCACTGAGTTGCTTAGCGCCTTGCTTTTACTGAGGCTGGCTTTGAGCTCTCAATGTTCCTGTCTCAGCCTCCCTAGCTGCTGGGATTACAGAAGTGTGCCACTGAGCCCAGCCCCTTTTTATTTTTTATTTTGAGACACAGCCTTAGCTAAGTTGCTGAGGCTGGCTCCAAACTCCTGATCCTCCTGCCTCAGCCTCCTAAATCATTGGGATTATTGGCATGCACCATTGCACCCGGCTTCATTGTAACTTTCATACTTTCTAAGACTAATCTGGAAATGTGAAGTGGGGGCTCTGCTCTGACTGGGGGAGAGGGAAAAGAAAATGACAGTGATTGGAAGAGTTGCTGGAGTTCAGCAGCCCTCTTTTTACCGTTTCCAGAGAAAGCGTGACTTTGGGTGGGGAGACCCACCAAACCAGAGCAGGGACTGGGGAATGCTGCTGTAGTGGGGTGGGGCAGGGGTGGAGCAGGGTGAGGGGCTGAGAGAGAAGTGTGGAGCCCAGGCTGCTTCACAGACTTTCTCCTTTAAGACCCCCAAATAAACCCGATGAGAAATCGAAGTGTTTAAACAGAAAGGAAAGGGCTACTGACCCAGATCCCATGGCTTTGGAATAAAGCCTGAGTGAACTTCAGTGGTAGGGGCCTTCTGCTTGCTGTTCTCCCTCCCCTCCCTTCCTGAATGCTCACCAATCTTGGGGTGGGGGTGGACACAGACCCTACAGAAAATGCCCCACACCATGGGGTAAAGGTATAGTTTTCTACCTGGTTGAAGATTTGAACTTTTCCTCCAGAACCTGGACAGCGAACATGGTATTTAAAGCAGCAATGAAGAGCTGCATCTTCTTCTTTGAAATTCCACCATGACAGCCAGTGTTAGGATGGACGAGACTGTAATAGTCCAGACAAGTGTCATTCAGGGCCCTGCCTAAGCCAAGTGCACAAGGAGAAGGCCAGGGCAGAGAGACACTGGAGGTAGAAGTGACAGGAAGTGAGAGCTGCCACAACAAAGTTCCACATAACCAACCTAGATGCCCTTCAATTGAAGAATGGATAAAGAAATTGTGGTATACATACACAATGGAATATTACTCAGCCATAAAGAAGAATAAAACTATGGCATTTGCTGGTAAATGGGTGGAGTTGGAGAATATCATGCTAAGTGAAATAAGCCAAGCCCAAAAAACCAAAGACCGAATGTTTTCTCTGATCAGTGGATGCTGATACATAACGGGGGGTGGGGGGTGTTTTAGGAGGGATAGGAAAGAATGGAGGAAATATGGATGGTGTAGAGGAAAATGGGATAGGAGGAGATTGGGAAAGGAAAAATAGTAGACTGAGACAGACAGTATTACCCTATGTATATGTAAGATTATATGAATTGTGTGAATAAAAAAAATTAAAAAAAAAATTCCACATGGTGGGTGGTGAAAAACAACTGAAATTTTGTTCTGTCACAGTTGAGCCAGAGATCCGAAAACTGGTGTTAGCCTTGGTTCCTTCTAGAAGGTTCAGAGCAGGGCTCTCTCCTCAACATCTGTCCACACTGCCTCCTGGACTCTGCTGGCTGCAGCATCCTTGATATTCCTGGTTTATGGATGCCTCACGCCCCTCTGTGCCTACTGCCCACACGGCCATGCCACGTGACCTGTTTCCTTGGTCCTCTTCCCTGTGTATGTCTGTGTTCCCAACTTCTTCCTCTTAAAAGGACACCAGTCATTGCATGAAGGCCCATCCTAATCCCATGTGACCTCATTTTGAACTTTATATCTGCAAAGACCCAGTTTCCAAATAAGGTCACATTCCCAGGGACCAGGGACCAGGAACATATTTTGGGGGGACACAATTCAACCTCCTGCAGTGGCCTTCTGTGGCGCTTGGACACATGTTTTTCAATGAATGGTCACAGGCCAAAGTCTGGGAAAGTCTTTATTGGAGCTTGGAATGTCATAGCAATTCACCTGACTCAGACACAAGAAAATGAGCAGCAACAGTGGTGGACACCCAGCAGGGGGGACGTCTGGACTACACTAAGGACTCCTGCTTGCCTGCAAGCAGGACACAGCACGTACACACACGCACACACACTCCTACACAAATGTACACTCACACCTGCTCACTCCTTCCTCATGGGTCTGAGGCCAGGCGCCTCAGGCTGCCCCCACCCTAGCCCACCCATCTCTGGAGAGGACTCATCCAGCTTTGGGGCATCTGCCAAGCCGAGACTGAAGGGAACCACTTGAGGATCAGGGGCCAAGGAGCTGGAAGCTGCAGGCATTTTGCAGTTTGGGAGGAGAGGATGCAGGAGGATGGGGATGGCCAGGGACTAGCCAAAGGAAGCTGGAGGAAACCCTGCTGGACTTTCTCCAGGGCAAGGGAGAAGATGCTGGAGATAGGGCGGGTGGAAGAAAAAGCCATCTCCTCTCCTTCGCTTGAACCTTGCAGCCGGGGCTAGCGCCCTGGGCACAGAAAGCCTGGGGAGCATTGAGGGGTCCCCTGTGTCCTAGGAAGGCACTGAAATGGGGAGCAGATTCTGGGAGCTTGGAGTCTCCTCTAAGTACCCCAAAGGGGACAAGAAGGGGGATGACAGAGCGAGAAGGGTCGCACATGCCAGTTGTTGAGGCGACAAGACTGAGGAAGCATGGGTTCTGCTTCTCACCCCAACAGAGGGGCGGGGCGTGTGCTGAGTTGCAGCCCTCTGGCCAGCAGAGGGACAGGGCCAGAGCCAGGGCATCCCCTTTGGTCTCAAGGGCAGTGAGGCGGAGCCCGGCCTCACCCCTGTGTCCATGGTAGAAGTGGGGGCAGGAGAAGTGAGGACCAGGGCCTCCTGCCCCCAGGGCCGGGGCTACCATAGCACAGCCCCATCCAGGTTCCCATAGCCCGGCTCGGCGCGCAGCCTCCAGTACGTGTTGTTGGTCACCCACCACTCCTTGCCGCTGCTGTCCGTCTGCCGCCTGCCAAGGGGGAAAAGGGCCATGGTGTGAGCCGGGGACCAGCAGAACAAAGGCTGGGCCCTGAGGCCCTGCATCCCAAGGTTGCCCCACTCTGCACAGGAAGGGGCTACGGAGACCCCGAGGCAGAGGACAGGGCGAGGCACCTGAAGAAGCGGGCCTGGTGGACAATGTTGTTCTCCTCCATCACTCTTCTCCTGTCTCGCTGTAGCTGCTCGATCCTTCTCTTCTGGGCCTCTGCGGCCTGTATGTTCCCCTCCTCCAGGTACCTGATGACCCAGATTGCAGTAAGTGGAGCTGCCCCCTCAGGGAACCCCAAAGCCCAGGTCTCTGTCTCCTGCTCAGTTCTGGGCTGTGCTCCCCAGTCAGGTCTCATTTCCCTGAGGCAACTGTGAAGTGCCAGCTCTGAGCTCTGCCAAGGCCCTACCAGTGGGAAGTGGGCCCTGGCTCCAGGGCCGTCCTGACGGGCACTGACCTCTGGTCAGGCCGGAGCCGTGTGTCAGTGGAAGGCAGCGTCCGTTTCAGTTCTGCCGTCAGTTCATTCAGCTCCAGGGCAAACTGAGTGAAGCCGAAGTTTCGCTCATGATCTGGGGGCATTGAGTCTGGAGGGGAGACAAGGGGCTGGAAAAGTGGACTGTGCCACAGCTGTCCCCAGCCCTGCCTGGCCCTTCCTGACCGTCCCACTTACTGGGTTTCCAGATGCACTGACCACCTGGCAGGGGACCCCGGTACAGCCCCTCGTGCCACTTTCCAAACAGTCGGTGGAGGACACGGCCACTCTTGCTGAGCACGGCACCCTGCACCTCATGGACGTTGGAACTCCAGTACTTGGCCTGAAGTAGAGAGATGGGGTGATCAGGGGCATCTCCTACCTTACCCGGGGTAACCGCCAAAGAAGAGGCTGCTGGGGTGGATGGCAGGGTCAGGGTGACGTGTCTACCTTGCAGAAGGTGATCTTGCAGTGGCAGGAGCTGTCTTGCGTGTTTCGGATAAGCACCTCCCCGTAGTGCTCAATCCAGCGCTGGCCACTGAGGATGTTGTGAATGCAGGACGTCACCTTGTTCCACTCGAAGTGGTCCCCAAACCTGAGAGAGACAGAGCATGGGAGGGGAGCGGCTGGCCATGGGGAACAAGTGGCCAGAAGCAGGAGAGTATCTGTCTCTCTGGAACAGGTCACCTGGGTCCATGGAAGGAACCCCAGGGTCCCAGTGCCAGCTCTGCAGTGAGATGGCTTATCTATAAAGCAAAGTCACCTTCACAGAATGCTTCAGGGAACTTTTTTCTTTATGAAGTTCCTCAGTGCCTAGGCAATGCAGATAGAAATAGACAGGCTCCTTGTCACTCTAAATAAAGCCCTTTCTTTTCTGGCTTCAGTACCCCACCTGCAAAATGAGTTAAATGAGGGTTTTCTAAATGTGTGTGGGGGTTGGTTTGTTATTGTTTGTTTGGTTTTTGGGACTGGGGATTGAACTCAGGGACACTCGACCACTGAACCACATCCCCAGCCCTATTTTGTATTTTATTTAGAGACAGGGTCTCACTGAGTTGCGTAGGGCCTCACTAAGTTGCTGAGGCTGGCTTTGAACTGGCGATCCTCCTGTCTCAGCCTCCTGAGCTGCTGGGATTACAGGCGTGTGCCACCGCGCCCAGCTCCAAATGTGGTTTGTGACCCATTAGTCTGAACATCTCTTTAAGGCTTCCGTGTGTGTACATGCACTCACTGGCTTGAAGTCTCAATGCACTTATTTCTATATCAAGGTCAAAAAATTGTGAAAGGCACTGAGTCAGGTGACCCTGATGAGCCCTCCCAGCCTTACTGTGCTAAGGCTTCTTCCATTTCTTCTTTATTGCAGGTCCTGCACACAGAGGTGAGAACATGCACACGCTGCGCCACCAGCAGCAGCGGCTTCAGGCCAACCCTGCCTCCTGTCCTGAATGCCTGCCCCATCCCCAGCTCTGGAGGACACCAGCTGTTGAGAGTTCCTGTACTCACCTGGGCAGGCTGACATTGACTGTCCCCACAGGCACAATCTCCAGGGATTTGCCCCAGAACTTGTTCTTCCATTTCATGTCTGGAATTGGATTGACAAAAGGAGAAGGGACAGTAGAGACAAGGTCAGAGAGTGTTCCAGACCCTCCAGGCTGCCCTTTCCCCCATTTCCACCTGCACCCGCCCCCCTCACCTTGCCAGAAGACGAAGTTCTCTGACTCCGCGTGGCATGCCGAGATGGGGGGGTGGTGGGAGACCTTGATGAGCAAAGAAGTTCCCTTGAGGCTGTCCCTGAGGAGCTTGGGGTCTGCTCCTGACATCAGGGCCCCTCAAAGTCCCTTACCCCCACCCCATTTCCCTGTGAACTAGAAGATCAGTTAGTTCTGGGTCTCTTTGTCCCGGTGGTCCTTGACTACCACCAAATCCAGATCTTCTTCTCCCCACAAAACCTTTGTTTTCCCTCCTCACTCACTTGCTGCCCTCAGGAGCTCCCTGGTCACCCTTTCTAGGGTGCCCTTGAGAAACCCTGCTCAGGCAGAAACATTTCCCCCAACCATGCCAGGTGGGACCTCCACCCGTCTGAAAGCAGCCCTCCCCGGAGGACCCTCTGCCCTCATCATCCCCTCCCCTGGACACTGCGCAGACCCTGCCTTTCCACCCCACACCTTTGGACACACCTGGCCTTGTCCTCACTGAGATGGCTCCACATCTGGGATCTTAAACTCCAACACCCCACAGCCACCCTCCTCATCTCTCTACCCAGTCCCTGTCACCCATGACTCTAGCCAAGACTTCCTGTCCCCAAGTGCTCTCTCTCATGGTCTGTCAAGCCTACACTGCTTCCCTTCCTCCCACCCATCCCTGCACCATCTCTTGCTCCTAGCACTCACCAGAATGCCACCTCAGTGTCCTCTGACGGCACCCCCAACACACAACCCACAGCGGGAAGCTCGGAGTTCTATGTGGTTCTACCTCTGGCTCCGCATCCCCAGCACTCCCACAGGGCCCAAACCAAAGTCAGCCCCTTTGAACACTTTTTCCCCCATAGTCTGAGGAAGAACTGAGGAAGGCAACTGTTTCCACTCGGGCCTCACTCACAAGAGAGGGCTCCACCAGCCCCTCCCAGGCCCCTCCTCCACAGGGCTTCCCCCCACGCCACCACTCCCCCTTCTGTACCTTTGGTCCTTCCCTCTGTTTCTTTTTTCTTTTTTTTGGAACTGGGGATTGAACTCAGGGGCACTCGGCCACTGAGCCACATCCCCAGCCCTATTTTGTATTTTATTTAGAGACAGGGTCTCACTGAGTTGCTTAGGGCCTCGCTAAGTTGCTGAGGCTGGCTTTGAACTCGCAATCCTTCTGCCTCAGCCTCCCGAGTCACTGGGATTACAGGTGTGCGCCTCCGCGCCTGGCCCCTCTGTTTCTTTTTCTCTCTGAATAGAAAGAATCTCCTATTTCTCCTACCTTAAAAAACAGTAAACTCATACCTGTATAAAACATGTCTGGGAAGATGTTAGTGGCAGATGTCCCTTCCATGGGTTGGGAAGGGACACTTGTTTTCTATTGTACTGTGTAAAATGTTCACCACATATTTTTTTAATTTTTATTTTTTTGGTACCAGGGATTGAACCCAAGGGTGCTTAATCACTGTGCCACACCACCAGCCTTTTTTATTTTAAGACAGAGTCTCACTAAGTTGCTTAGGGCCTCATTAAATTGCTGAGGCTGGCTTTGAACTTGTGATCCTTCTGCCTCAGCTTCCCGAGCCCCTTTTTAAAAATCCTTAAAATCTAAACAAACAAGCAAATCGCCTCAACCCATCGTCTCCCCTCTAGTGGCCTCTCTCCCTCATGGTAATATTTTTCGGAAACAGCCTGTATTTTTCTCTTTACTCTTTTTAAAACCTCCACTCCATATCCTCTGTCATCCTGTCACTGCCCTATTCTTTCTCTAAAACTGCCTTCTTTTAGAAAGTTGCTGATGTCCCCCACGAAGGTCCCATGGACACACCATGGAGAGTCCAGGACTTCTCCCTCCCTCTAAGCCAGTGACTCCCCAGTCTGCTAGCTCTACCCAGCACTCTCTGAGGAGCTCCAGGCCCACTGACCAGTTCTACATGGACATCTCATGTGGGTCCAGCCCACATGGCTAATGCATCTCCTGAACTGTTTGCTGCTCATACACAAACTGGCACCTCCAGTTCCCACTGAATCCCCCAGGGATGAGGCCACCTCGGCCTTCTCCCTCTCATGGGCCACATCCCCATCCCTTACACATAAGAATATCCTGCTGACCACTGAGTCCTGTAAGAGCAGCACATAAATAGTTCTTGAATTTCATATGCCACAGCCCAAGTGCAGGTCATCATCAGCTCTTACCAAGATGACTTTAATGGCCTCCTAATGGCCTCCATCAACCAGCATAGATCACTGAGTGTTTTTTACAAAAAGCAGTTCTGAGCAGTCACTTTGCTGCTTCAATCCTCCACAACTCCCACTGCCTTCAGGATTTAAAAACAAATGAAATCCACATCTCTCCTTACTTTCAGCTCCCCTCCGGCTCCTCAGGATCTGGCCTGCCTTGTCTTCCAGCCCTAACTCTAACCTTCCTGAACATGCTCCACCTATTCCTTCACACTGTCTGGAACATTCCAGTCTCCCACAACCCCTACCCACACCCTATTGGTACTCATCCTTCCAGACCAAGCTCAAGATCGCCCCTGGGTGTGCCTTCCCAGGTCTGGCTTGCAGAATCCCCCTCTACACCTGTTCCAGGTCCACGTCCCACTTGGAGTTGGGAGTTCCTTAGAACAGAACCCTCCATCTGCCTGGCACAGGAACCCTGACCCATGCTCCTCTCCATGTCCTGGCCCTACTGGCCCCAGCTTCTGGTCCCTGAAGC
>JAJEJO010053080.1:0-13172 GCA_020662805.1 Glaucomys volans | reverse complement strand
ATGACCAGAGTGGGAACTGAGGCAGTAATGTCAGAGGACCCAAGGGGGGTAAAACATGCCAAACTGGGAGATGAGTCTCCAGAAGAGATTTCTGAGCAAAGTCACACAAGTCAAATAGATGTGGACATGTTCCCAGAGATAGCAGCCGAGGTGGTGAGAAAGGACTCAGGCATCTAGATCCAGGTCTCTCCAGACTCACCTTCCCAGCGTCCCTTCCCTCTCACTGCCGACCTTCCTCCTCCCTCACCTCATTCTCTGAAGAGCTGGCAGAAAGGAGAACTTCGCAGGCATCAAAGAACTCCGTGTGGGAATCGGCAAGGGACAGGACACTACTCTGGGACAGTTGGGGGGTCAGTTCTCGCCCCTTCATGTACAGAGCTTCTTGCTGTGGAAGCCAAGGGAGCATCAGGCCATGGTGGAAAGCCAGGCAAGGCTTGCCCTTGCCCGACAGTTCCCTAGAGAGGGAAGCACCAAGGCGACATCCACTGAGTCTGCCATCTGCAGGGCAGGAGAGGCAGAGGGGAGTGTGCAGGTGTAGACAATGACTCCAGCCTGGGACAAGGTGGCCGGGGTTCCATAGAAACTGCACACCCTTCCTGGGCATTGACTCTGAGCTCTGTTAATACCTCTTCCTGTGTTAACCCATGCAATCCTGACATCAACCCAAGGAGAGGTGCAGTTTTTACACCCACTTTGCAGATTAGGATAGTGAGCCTCAGGCCACGAGGCCGACATGCAGTGGAGCCAGATTCAGACCCATGGAGTCCAGTCCCAGAATCCATTTCAGCCTGGCCATAACTGTGGGCGTCTGGTCCCACCAATTAGACTTTTTTTTTTTGGTTTCAGTTTTGTCATCTGATAGGTCAGAGTCACCACCTTATGAACTCTGAATCAAAAGCAAAACACACTACATCTGTTAGGATGGGTCAAGAGGTGGCTATGTCCACACTGAGTGAGAAATGCTGGAGGCAGGATTTCTGGGCTTTGTTTTCAGACTAAAAACCAACCTTGCCCACCACCCTGGGCCTTCACTCCTGCTAGTGAGGAAGGTGCAGGGGAGATGGCCCTGAAGCCCACCCTTACTCCTCACCTCCTCGGGGTTGAGGGAACTGAAGGAATCTGCAGTGGTGTCTGAGGAGATGGACAGTGAGTGGAGGCGCCTCTGCCCGGCTGGGGCCTCAGAGACCTGAGGAAGAGGGTGAGGGGACAGGGTGAAGAAGAGAAAGCCTTCCCAGCCCTGCCACCCTCCTCTCTGCCGGGATGGCCTCTGCCAACCCCCCAGCCCCAGCACAGACCTGCTGTTGGACTGGAGGCCTGAAGTCCTTAGCCTCAAGCCCTGCCCCTGACCGCCTGCCCTGTCCCCAAGGCTCACCCCCATCCTTGACAGCTCTGAACCCTGGTGCAGGTCCCTCAGTCGGTCCCGTTCGGTGGTGAGGGCAGCCAGGACACTGCTGAGGGAACTGTGCACTGTCGGGGGCAGGGCAGGCCATCAGACTCCTCGCCCTCTACCTCCTGCTCCTCACCACCCCCTAGAATGCACTCACCCTTCTGGGCCAGGGCCCAGAAACTGCGCTGCAGGTGGGCATAGTCTGGGGGTGGCAGCCCACGGGAGCCTGAGGAGTCCCGAGACTCCAGGTATCGAGACAGGTTGGGAACAGAGCCATGGAGACGACCAACCTGCAGGCAAAGGGAGGGAGTAGATGCACAGCCTCCTCCAGGGGATCCCGCCCCTGCAACGGGGCCGCATGCCACCTCACCCGTCCAATAGTGTCATCCTTGGCAAAGCTTTGTGTGCACCACATGCGGCTGGTCCTTTTTCCTTTCTTGGGTCTCTCGGTTGTCACTGAAGCCTAGCAAGTTGAGGTGGGAGAAGTTTCACTCACAGGGTGGGGAAAGAGGGCAACCAGGGGAGAGGCAGACACCACAGAGGAGGGGTGGATCATCTCAGGCACCAAGGTGCAGATCCCCAGGGAAGGGACATCTCAGAGGAAGAGGCGTGGGCAGGGGGAGAGTGGCTCTCCAGGAAACTGCAGTGATGTAAAGAGGAGGGGAGGCCCACCCCAGGGAGGTGATGGGGTGAAGTTCCTGTCTCCTCCCCTGACCCTTACCTGGTGTGTGGGAATCACAGGGGCAGAAGGGATTCGGTGCAGGGACTCCAGGCTCTGGAGGAGTCTGTGTAACTCCTGGAGCTTCCCCTGACACTCGGAGAGCGCTGACCGAAAATAAAGGAGGACATTGCTCCAATGCCAGCCAGAGCCCCCATCTGTCCCTCAGCTTCCTTTCTCCTCCAAAGATGTCACCAGCAACCGTGGAGACCCTGACCCTACTCCCCTGCCCTGCTCATGAGCTCAAAGCACTCCCCGTCTCCTTAGTGGGGCCTCTCTGGTTTCCACCTGTCTGCAGATCACCCCTCACCTCCTCCAGCCACACAGGCCCCGCACCTTTGCCTGCTCTCCCCACTTGGTGCCCACTTCCCTCTCCAGGCCAACACCATACCTTCCTCCTGCAGGAACCCGGTTCTGGAGGACACCCCTGCCCTGACACTACTCCTCAGGACCCTTCCCTGCACTGGTATTCACTCCTTGCCAGGAGTCCTGATCATGCATCCACGTCTATCTATGGGCCTAGGACACAAGCCCCGCCATCCTCCATAAGACTGGGGCTCCTCCAGGCAGGTCCAAGGAGACTTGATCACCTTGGAGGCAAAGGCTGTCTCCTCATCAGATTGGGGCTCCCTGGGGCAGAGATGGAGATAACATTTTCTCCTCCTGCTGATACCACCCAGACCCAACAGCCTGTGTCCCACCCATGGAGGCACCGTGAGAGGGATCCCTCACCATGAGAGCAGCGGTCTAGCCCGTCACTGTCCCTCAGCCAGGAAGACACTTTCTCCCGAGGTCCAACTCCAGGTAGAGCTGAGGTGCTACCTGCTGTCAGAAGCTGGGTGCCAGTAGCCTGTGAGGTGAACCAAGGGTCAGGAAGGATGGTGCCCACCTTTGTGGGTCTCACAGTTCCACAGAGCCACCATCTCTGAGTAATCATCCCATCACCTGTATCCACCCTGTGGCCTAGCATACCTTCCGATGAGCAGTGCTGGGCATGTCCAGGTGCTGGGCCAGACGGTGGGCACGCAGCTGGGCCACCCAGCTGTGGAACAGATCCTGGGATTTGATCTGCAGAAGTGAGGGAGAGGGGGGAGTATATCTGAAGGGAAGGCTACTTGCCAGGAGCTACAAGTCAGGGCTCTGGTCCCAGGCAAGTAGGTCTGTCCCTATAGTGCCCCGTTGCCGGTAGAACACAATCCCCTGTCTGAGCTCTTAGCCCCATGCCTGTTTACATAACAACCAACAGGGATGGTCTGCCATTCGATATAATGGCAACTTTCCTCGTGTCAAACTCAGGAAAAGACCCTGAGTTCCACAGACCCTGAGTCCCTATGCCTTTGTGCCCAGCGCTTCTGCTAGGCAGAAGGCCATAATACTCCCTGGTTCCCCAGGAATGTCACCTTGAGATGGTAGATGTTGTCCTCAGTGTCAAGGTCAATGCGCTGGGCCTTTTTGTTGATGGACATGACTGACAGCCGGACATCAATGGAGCCATGGAGCTTCCCCTTGGTGATCTGGTGTAGAAGGTTGGTGGGGGACAGAGGACTGGTTTTAGTGTCTCTGGGCCACAGAGCCACCATCACCCTGATACCACTCTAGGTGTAAGATTCAAACAGCAATTCACTCTCAAGTCCAAGGCACACTATCAGAGGGACTTGCCAATCATGTCCTGGGTATGTGCAGCCTCATTCTGATTTAGGAAGCCACAGAGCACGGATAAACACTCCCAACCCTGGGAATCTGAAGCAAGGAGGACACCCTCACACACTGGGTAGAACCTGGGAGTGCAGCCTTCAGTTCCTTGTTCCCAGCATGAGAAAGGTCAAGGGGAAAAGATCCCATTTCTTGGGTAGTTTGCACCATGCATCATCCAGAGTCTCATGTGCATTATGCCCTTACCATGAGGGCAGCTCTACATGTGGGTACACACACTCCCCATCTTAGGGAGGAGGAGGCTGAGGCTCAGGGAAGTACAGTCATCCCTAAGGTACCTTTGAGAGAATGGTTCTAGAACACCCATGGATACCCAGATCTATGGATGCTCAAGCCCCTTATATAAAATGGCCTAGTATTTGCAAATAACCTATGCATATCCTCTTATATGTTTGTGTGCGTGTGTGTGCATGTGTGTGTGCATCTGTGTGTGCATGTGTACGTGTGGTGCTGGGGATGGAGCTGGGAAAGGGCTCTTTCACTGAGCTACACATCCAGCCCTGCTCCCATATACTTTAAATCAGTTTTAGAATATTGATAATAACTAATACAGTGTCAGTGCTATGTAAATAGTTGTCCTGGTATTTAGGTAGTAGTGACAAGAAAATAAACCTGTACATTTTCAGGACAGATATAATTTTTTAAATTCATGCATTTTATGGGGAGGGAGGGAGGAAGTGCTAGAGGGTGATATTGGACAAATCATATTGTAATATCATGTGCATGTATGAATATGTAATTACAGACCCCATCATTATGTACAAATATAATGCACCAATAAAAAAATGTGGAAAGAGAAAAAAAGTACATGTATTTTGATCCGCAGTTGGTTGATTGGAGAATGCAGAACCGAGGACACAGAGGGCCCACTGTAACTTTCCCGAGGCTGCACACTCAGCAAATTGTGTACTTGGGACCTGGACCCTGCTCTGGGTGATTGCAGACACCCCCTGCCTGCTCGGGGCATCCTGGGGCAGACCGCTCCCACCACCCAAACCAGGGCCCTGACTCACATCTTGCCGGGTGGTCGCATAGCGGAGGATCCCATCCTCGAGCACAAAGTACCTCTGTGAAGCGCCCAGGAGGAATAAGACCACATGGCCCAGAGGACAGGGGACAGAGAAGAGCAAACACACATGTGCTTTTCTCCTCCATATGCAAAAGCTTGGGCAGCCCGGCAGCCTCCCCATGCCCTGCCCACCCTACCTTGTGCCAGCCTTTCAGAGGCCACTTTCTCTTCTTGAGCAGGTGACCTTCCTGCCTCTCGGGCTTGACACCTTCTGCTCCCAGCCTGCCCCGAGGCTCCTCCACCACCTCCCACAGCTCTGAGGCCTGCAGTCCAGGGCAGAGGGAGGGAGCTACTGAGCCCACTGCATCGCCTCTGCCCCAAGTCAAGTCGGCCCACCCATCGCTGCTGCCCTCAGACCTGCTGCGTGCTGCTAGGCTTCGAGGACTGAGTGCTCTCGGCCACGGAGGGGGTGTCCCTCTCTTGGAAGTCCATGGAGGAGGGAGAGGCCACTCCCTGCTGAGAATGTAGAGCAGGTCAAAGGGGAAGAATGTCACCTGAACCTGAGGAGCCCTTGAAACAAGAGAGAGACCCCATTAGTGTGGTGCCTGCTATCACCTTCCCACCTCTGATCCCTCCTGTGCCCTCTGGGGATAAGGGCTCACCAACACATCCTCTGCTCACCAGCCACGCTTCTCCTCACACCCTACATCTGTCCCTATGCCACTCTGGGTGGGTCCCCCTGCCTACACCCTCCTGCTATGGCTGCTGCTCAGAGAGGTGGACTGGTACACCACACACAGGTTGGCGCCGGAAGAAAACCTTGAGAAGTGTGCCCAATCTCAGCTTGGGCGCACAGCTGGGATTTTCTGGGGCTCCCGGAAATCCTACTTTCTTGGCAGGATTCCCTGCAGGATGGGGATCAGAGGTGAAGCATGGAAGTGAAGGAAGAGCCTCTAAGAAGAGACAGAGGGACTCAAGAGACTGGACAGACAAGAGCTCTAGTTCTTTAGAACTCCTCCACCCCCAGCACAATGGTGTGGAGACTCCCCTGACACCATCACCCTGCACAGTACCCATCAAACCCCAATTGGTCTCCATATCCACTCGTTCTTGGACTCCGTTTTCTGCAGGGGAAAACTGAGGCCTGAGATAGTCCCTATTTTCCCTTGTGCCTCCTCCCACAAAACATGCCCATAGGATTCCCATCTCAGTCCCCTCCAAAGCTTCACCATCCTCTTTCTATGGTTCCTGAAAGTACCGCCCACCCAGGGAGAGCAGGACACTGAGCTGATGAAGACACTGTGGGCGGCAGAAGAGGTGGCCAAGAACATGCCAAGGTCCACCCAGGTCCCGCAGCAGTGCCCACAGGCGCCCTTGGCACCGGCCCTGGCCATCCTGGCTCCACCGGGAGATCAATAATGCATGAGGCTGTGTGTGTGTGTGTGTGTGTGTGTGTGTGTGTATGTGTGTGTGGGGGGGGGAGGGGGACTGGAGGGGCGAGGTTGTCCTGAGGCTGGGGAAGCAGCTCAGACCTTATTGTGGAGCTAGCAAGCACCTGAGGAACCACGACCGGGAGGGGCTGGGACGTGGCAGGGTAAGCGTGGCCGGGAGGCTGGGGCTGAGGGCCCAGGCTGCAAGATGCTACCAGAGGGGAACTCCTGCATTCTGCCATTGAAACTTCCCAAACTCTTCCAGTGTCTGGGTGTCTCTGTGCCCTTGTCCGGGGCCTCTGGATCCTTGCCCCTCACTGCTTGCCCGCAAAGCGGGGAGGCTCTATCACTAGGAAGGAAGGGGTCGAGGGGAGCCAGGCAGGTACCCCCTTGCCACCTCCATTCCCAGCCCTGGATGCAGAGGAGCAGACCCGCCAGCTCCAGGTGGGAGGAAGCCCTCCTTGGGAGTGTCAGCTTGTGCCAGCGCAGCCCCCTTACCCCAGGGTCCATGGACGCCAGTGCTCCTTGGCCCTCGCACCGCTCTGCCTCTGAGTCACTGTCTCCGAGTCACCGGCTCCCTCCTCACAGAGCTGAGCAGTGGCAGCAGCTGCTGCAGGAACCAGGAAGGAAGGAGACGTCGGAGCCTCCCCTCTAGCCGGATCTCCCCACCTTCCCCTCCCCCGTCCCTCCTCCCGCCAAGCTCCGGGCGGCCGCTCAGCTCTGCCCCCCTGCTCCCCGGAGGACTCAGGGCTGAGTGGACCAACGTGGTTTGGGAATGGGGGCACAGTCCCCACTAGGCACAGTTCCAGACAGATTAGAAGACTGGGGAACTGCTGGCTTCAAGCCAGAAGTGTTAAAGGATTTGTTCAGACTAGTGTGGCCTTGACCCAAGGGAGCGCCCAAGGCCACTTCCTTATTAACCCTGGCCTCTCATTTTACACCTGAAAATAGATTGCAAAATTGGGAGCTAGCAAAGATATCGGGTTGACAGGGAAGGGACAGATGCCCCCTCCCACCCCTGACACAGTAGACAGTGGCAGGAGCATAGTCAGCAGGGCAGTCAAGGGACGGGGGACGGTCCACAGCCCCACACTGAAGCAGCTCATGGGGAGCAAATCCCCACCACGTGCTCCAAGAGGGTCCGGAAGAGCCTGTGGTGAGACAAAACCCCAGAGCACCATGTCTCCGGGTCGAGAGCAGGTCTGGAGCAGTAACCTACCAGCTACTAAAAAGGGAAGGCAATTTAGGCACCTCTACCCTTCTGCTGGAGGACCAAGTCCAGTTGCTCAAATCTAATTAAAAATTGGCTCTTGAGAAAGATCTAAAATTCATTCAAATGAATTGACAGCTGTAAGTGCAATGAAGCAGTTTTTTGGAAAGAAGTGGGGATTTAATGGTGGCAACTCAGGCACGGTCAGCAAGTGAAGATATGATGTGAAGTTCTTTCACAGCCCCAGAAATAATGTGGGTCACTTACCTACTTCACCTTGTCCCCCTGAGGGCGTGGTCACACTTCAGAGCCATGCATCTCTTAGGGATGCCCGCTCTCCTGACTCCACAAAGGATCTCTGCATTGCTCCAGCCTCCAGGATGAGGTGTTGTTAGCACCTGGAAGGATCCTGGAGGCAGGGAGAGTCACTGAGCGGCCCGCACTAGCCAGACCAGCTTTTGCATCTAGGAGCCTCAAGGGCCTTTTAATTCACTTCACAGTGATTGAACATCCCTGGGCCAAGGGATGGAAAATTTGGTCCTGGCCCAAGCCATGGAAAATCTGCTGCAGATCATCACTGCCAGATATGCCTATCCAGGACTAAGGACATTGTAGTATTGCCCCAAGTCTGGGAAGGAATGCCAAAGAGCGACCCTTCCATTCATCCTTGGATCCACCCAGGATGTGGTGCTATAAGGACAATGATGGGCCACTCGTTAAGCCTTTTAGCTTTTTTATAAGGACATCCCCCAAGACTGGGGGAGGCCTTCTAGAGAGTCCCCAGAACCCCTTGTCAACAGAGAACCCAGCTGCCCCCGTCCTTTTGTGCAGAACCACTTGAGAATGTTAACTACTGGGCACAGCTGTCAGCTGCCTTCAAAAGGACAAGCATGGAAGAGATGCCATTTGTGGGGACAGATACAAGGGAAGAGGAAAGATCTTCCAGCAAGGGAAGGAGAGTCAGAGATGACACAGACGACCCTGAAAATAACTTGGTAAACAGTGAAAGAGCTGGGCACGGTGGCGCATGTCTATAATCCCAGTGGCTTGGGAGGCTGAGACAGAAGGATGAAGAATTCAAAGTGCCTCAGCAAAAGTGAGGCGCTAAGCAACTCAGTGAGACCCTGTCTCTAAATAAAATACAAAATAAGGCTGGGGATGTGGCTCAGTGGTAGACTGCCCCTGAGTTCAATCCCCAGTACTCCCCCAACAAGAAAGACCAGAGAGTACATAAAATACACTTCGTTTTATCACAAGTAGTGCTCCAACCTCTACAATACTGCCCAAAGTGGAGCACTGACATCAGAGCTCACCCCAACCCACCTTCTGGGAACCAACAAGAAAGTTCTTGTGTCTGGTGTGGTGGCGCACACCTGTAATCCCAGCACTTGGGAGGCTGAGGCAGGAGGATCGCGAGTTCAAAGCCAGTCTCAGCAACTTAGCGAGGCCCTAAGCAACTCAGTGAGACCCTGTCTCTAAATAAAATACAAAATAGGGCTGGGGATGTGGCTCAGTGGTGGAGTGTCCCTGAGTTCAATCCCCAGTACCAAAAAAAAAAAGAAAGAAAGTTTTTGTGTCAAAATTTTGGGTGAGGTCATGAGAGCAGAGTCTGGTTCAAATTCCTGTTCTGCCACTTACTAACTATATGACCTTGTGCAGACTATTTAACATCTTTGACTCTTCATCTTTCGTGTGAAATGGGGACAACATGGTGAGAAACAAATAAACGGATACATGTACAGTGTGTACATAGCTGAGACATTGTGGCAGGCTGCAGGGATGTGTGCAGCAAAGGACAGTGGGTAAGGAAGCAAGGGCAAGATCCCTATCCTTCCTGGCTCTTTGCCTCAGACCTGGAGAACTGACAAGCTTTGCACTGCCAGGTCCCAATTTGGGAAAACTAAGGACAAAGACAGTGATTAGCAGCCTCCATTCTGAAATGGAATTCCTCTGTATCTCCAAGTGGTCCTGCCCCCAAGGAGGTCTTTGTTAATAGAAGCCAAGTTACACATGACACTCCCCCAACCCAAATTCTTCCACAACTCTGACAGAAGACAGCACAGTTAACAGGGACAGAGTATATTTATGGGCAAGGCTTGGCAAAATAGGCTGGTTAGGAGGAGTCTGGGACAGGGTCAGGAGGATCTGGCTTCCCACTGGCCAACATGACAGAGTCCCCCTCGCGCTGTTGTTTGACGTATTGATCCAACAGGGCAGTCAGCTGGATGGGCTGGTGCTGAAGCAGGGAGTGGGTCTGGACCATGAGGAGGGTGAGTCCTCCTACCAGCTCCCCTTGCAGCAGGGACAGACTGGGCATCTTGGCGTAGTTGATGAAGCCCTGCCTGCTGAGAATGGTGTCATCAATGCAGCCACCTGGAAGAACAGAGGGTCAGCTGGTCCCCACAAATGCCTGTCTTCTCTGGGAATAATGTCCCAACCCCAGAAATGTGCTCTCCATTGCCCTTCTCTCTCTTCCCAGCCTGCCCCATTGTCTGGGTTCCATTGCCCCATCCACTCCCACTGGTAGAGATCAATACCCTCTCCTCTTTCCTTCTGAAAACCTGCATCATCCATCCACTGACCCTGAATACCCCTTAAGGCAGCATTTCCTAAACTTTCCTGAAAACAGAATCATGGAGTGGAGGGAAAAAACAGGGAGTGATTTAGTGGGAAAAGAGTTTTAATTTTACAAGATGAAAAGTTGGGGGCTGGGTATGTAGAGCACTTGCCTAGCCCGTGAGGCACTGGGTTCAATCCTCAGCACCACATACATAAAGATAAATAAATAAAATAAAGGTATTGTGTCCATCTACAACTAAAAAAAATACTTAAAAAGAAAAAAGGATGAAAAATACTTAAAAAGAAAAAAGGAAGCTGGGCATGGTAGTGCACACCTATAATCCCATTGACAGAAGGCTGAGGCAGGAAGATTACAAGTTCAAAGCCACCCTCAGCAACTTACTGTGGCTCTAAACAACGTAGTGAGACCCTGTCTCAAAAATAAAAAATAAAAGTTATGGAGATGGTGATTGCACAACATCATAAATGTATTTAATACCATTGTACATTTAAATATAGTTGAGATGGTAAATTTTATTTTTTATTTTGAGACAGGTTCTCACTAAGTTGCTAAGAGTTTTACTAAATTGCTGAAGCTGCCCTTGAACTTGCAATCCTCCTGTCTCAGTCTCCCCAGTTGCTGGGATTATAGGTGTGTACAAAAAAGCCTGGCTCCTGAGATGGTAAATTTTATGTGTATTTTACAACAGAAAACTTCAAGGAAAAAAAAGAATCACAGGGGTACTATATAGATTTCCTATGAAATAATTTTCCTGGGGACATAGGCAATATTCTCTACAGAATAAGTCCCCTAGTAAGTCTTAGCACAGAAGTGTCTGGGAAAACAGGTCATTGGCCCAGCACTCTTTACTTGGGGTACGTCTGAATTTCCCCTCTCCCATCCAGAGCCCCCTCTCTGTCTTCCTTATTCTTCCCTCTACCACAGAAGTGGGGCAGTAAGACAACACAGGTGTCAAATGACAGTCAGCTCTCAATAAACCTGCTATTGATTCTGGTCCGATCTGTGAGAGCACGTTCCCTGTAGAGAGCACTAGGCTCAGTGGCACCTGCCCCACCTCACTCCCAGCCCTAACCGGCAGGAGTACTTGCTCACCTAGCAGCGGCAGGAAAGGCACACCCTTTAAGATGCGCACCATCTCCTTGACCTTGGGTTCTTCACTGACCAGCAGCATATTGTGTCCCACAAAAAGGGGCAACAGGTTTTGATACTTGGAATCTTCCAGAAAGGGCTTCAGGACCTGGGATGGCAAGAAAGAATGGTTGACGGGGGAAAAGTGGGGCAAGTGACACTTACCTCGGTCACAGGCACCATCAGGCTGACGGTGCAACCCCTCAGCCCTTAACCATAGTTTAGGCACCAGACTAGGAGGTAGTCTGTCTAGGCCAGTTAGGGGAGGAGTTGGAAGTAGGGTATGCAGGGAGCAGAACCAACCTCTGTTTGGCAGCCATGCAGGGGAAGTGGTGGCAGAAGACAGCCCTGTGATAGTCACCCCTACCTGGTTGGGGAAGACCTTCATCAAGATCTTATGTTTCCGTAGCTGGTGCCGCATGGCAAGTTTGTCCTCTGCACTCAGGGCCACATTTTGGCAGATGGCTATCATTCGGTTGTCTCGGAAAACTGCTGCTATCTCCCGACGGAGGAGCCGGACGAGGCCTGTTTCCTGAAGGCAGGAAGGGATGCTGAGGGGTGTCAGCTGTCTCTGCCCTAGCAGCTCTCACTCTCTCCCAGATAGGACTGGAGCTTTCAGTGATACCCAAATGCGCAACACATTGGGGAACCGGTGCGGGAGCTGGGCACCTGACTCTCAGCAGGGTATAACATCTCCCACTGTAACCTTTCTGTTTTCATTAGCTAATCACAATCTTCAGAGCAGTGTTTTCAAATCTAAGAATGCTTGCTTTTCTCCAAACAGGTCAGTAGGCTGCCCTAGTCAATCCTGTTAGAATAATATTGTGAAAATTACTTTGGTTATCAATCTGACACTATACTGATGAATTATTTTGCCAGTTATAAATACAAGACAAGATGAGGTTATAGCTGGGTGATAGAGCTTGTGCTTAGCATGCATAAGGACTCAGATTCAATCCCCAACACAAAGAAGGAAGGAAGGAGGGAAGGAGGGAAGGAAGGAAGGAGGGAGGGAAGGAGGGAGAACGTAGGAAGGAAGGAAGGAAGGAAGGAAAGAAAGTAGATACAACATAACTTTTGCATTGTTAGTTTAAATGTGAGAGACTTTCAGCTGGGCGTGGTGGCGCACGCCTGTAATCCCAGTATCTGGGAGGCTGAGGCAGGAGGATCACGAGTTCAAAGCCAGCCTCAGCAACTTAGCGAGGCCCTAAGCAACTCAGTGAGACCCTGTCTCTAAATAAAATACAAAATAGGACTGGGGGTGTGGCTCAGTGGCCGAGTGCCTCTGAGTTCAATCCCCGGTTCCCCCTAAAAAAATAAATAAATAGGGGGCTGGGGATATAGCTCAGTTGGTAGAGTGCTTGCCTTGCAAGCACAAGGCCCTGGGTTCAATCCCCAGCACCACAAATAAACAAACAAACAAACAAACAAATAAACAAATAGATGTGAGACACTTTCATAGAATAAGACAATTTTCTTAAAAACAATGTTTCTCAAAATTAAGAACTTGAGGACCTAAGAATATACTTTCAGATCTCTACAACACTGTTTAAGAGATTTTTTTTTCCTAACGGAAGGATTCTAAAATTTATTTAGCTCGGGATGTAGTTTGGTGGCAAAGTGTTTGCCTAGTATGCTCAAGGCCCTGGGTTTGATTCAGTACCACAAAAAAAATAATTAAAAATAATAAAATGTATTTAAAAAGTGGACACCCTAGAAGGCATGTGCTTTTTGCAGAATTCCATGAAAAAAATGTGTGTGTTAACAAATGAAGATATAATATTGTACTTAATGTAGGTTCTAGATCTGCCTTATTTGATATAGTAGCCACCAAGGCAAATGTGGCTATTTATGTTTACAGTAATTAAAATCAAACACAATTAATCAGTTACATAGTCACACTAGCTTCAAGTGCTCAGAGATCACATGTGGTTAGTGGCTACCATATTGGACAGTGCAGATTTTGAACATCTCCTTCATTCCAGAAAGTTCTATT
>JAJEJO010053079.1:42658-187416 GCA_020662805.1 Glaucomys volans | reverse complement strand
GGGCACTTAACCACTGAGGCACATTCCCAGTCCTTTTTATATTTTATTCTGAGATGGGGGTCTTGCTAAGTTGCTTAGGACCTTGCTGAGTTGCTGAGGCTGGCTTTCAACTCACGATCCTCCTGCCTCAGCCTCCCGAGTTTTGGGGATTACAGGCGTGTTCCATGGTGCTCTCATGTGTTTTTCTCACCAGCAACTACACTCAACTCCTGGAGGGCAAGGATCACATCTTATGCTTGTGTGTTCCAAGTCACTGAGCCCAATGCCATATTCTTCAAAAATATTTGTAAATTTTTTAAAGATAATAGATGTCATTTTGGGAGAATTTGAGAAAATTAAAATCTTATTCTTCCCATCCACCACTGCAAAGTAGAAACCAGCATGGTACTATCAGTTAACAGAAACAAATTCTCCTCTTCTAAATTCTTGGAATCAGGTTTATGGGTATTTTATGTTGAAAGGTAGGGCTCAAAACTTGAAATAACTTGAATGGACCACAAGGGATGGTACAATAGTTCACATGATTTTTATTTTCCTGGCAAGAGTTTTACTGAGACATTGTTGATATACCATCCGTATCATCCATTTAAAGTAGATAACTCATTGACTTCAGTGTATTCAGAGTTGTGTACCCATCAGTACAATTAATTATGAAACATTGTCATACTTCCCCACAGATCCCTATACTCTGTAGTAGTTGCTTCCCCTGCCCTCTAATCCACTCTCTACCCCCACACTCTGTCCTAGGCAATGCTAATTTATTTTCTGTCTCTACAGATTTGCCTCTTATAGACATTCTCATAAATCAAATAATATAATATGTGGACTTTTGTGTCTGGATTAGGTAATGATTACTCTTCGCCTCTACAGATTTGCTTATTCTGGACATTTCATGTAAGTGGAATTATAAAATATGTGGCCTTTTGTGTCTGGATTATTTCATGTAGCATAACGTTTTCAAGGCTCAACCATGTCATAGCATGTATAAATACATCTTTCCTTTTATTGCCAAATGACATTCTATCATATGGATAAACCTCATTTTGTCGATTCCATCTTTAGCTGAGCATTTGGTTGTTGGTTGTTTCCAGTTTGGGGCTGTTATGAATGATGTTGCTGGGAACATTCACAGATAAGCTTTGTAGACATGTTTTCTTTTCTTGCTAGAGGATTGGACCTGAAGGGTCATGTGATAATGTTTAACCTCTTGAAGGTCCATCACATTACTTCTCAAAGTGACTGCACTTTTTCTCCATCCTCACTAAAAGCAAATGAGTGTGGGAAGCTGTCCTTATTTAGCAGAATCAGACTAGGTTGAGCTATAGGACACAGATGTCTGGCTTCTAGGAACTGCGGGGAAGCATGTGGCGCTGAGTGGGAGTGGTTCTCTGTCTCCTGGAATATTCCCCCTAAGATAATGGCTTCCCTAACTGCACCCTAGCCTGTCCATCACAGAAAAAGCTTCTCCTGGTCTTGGCCCCCTTTACCTGTGTATTATAAATTAAAGAGAGTTGGGCGACTCTAGGTCGTTGTTGTTCGAGGCCAGAGCTGGTGTGGCCAGACCTGTCATGCCCCCTCTCATTAAAAAGAGTATATTGGCCCTTGTGTGTTTATTGAGTAGCTCAGTTTTCTGGGTAATTGAGTGATATACAGTCAACACCATCCTCCAGCAGTTAACCTTTTTCTCATCCATGCAGGGTGTGGTCCAGAGGCCCCCCCACAAATGAGGGTTCCAATATTCCCACATTATGCTATTTACTTTTTAAATGTATTATAGAAAAAGAAAAAAAGAAAACAAAAACAGACCAAGACAAAACTCTCAAAGTGAAAGGATGAATAGCAACTTGGGTTTGTTTTCAGGGAGGAAATTCAAGACTGGAGCATCAGGAGTTCAAGTCACCTAAGCTTCAGCTCACTGTGCCTTGAAGGTTGTGGTCTCTTCTTGCCAAATCTAGTTTTTTAAGTAAAGGTAAAAATTTGGGTGTTTGTATAAAACTTTCCAATTTTTAATTTAGTTCTTCAACTAAATAGGAGTTCATGTTCGCCTGTCATGCATGACCTGATATTTTGTGTCTGTGATAGAGACCACCAGTGGTTTCTAAGATCACAGCCTTAAGCCTCTGAGGTTACCCAACAATTGCTGTTACAATGCCTCCATCCCATGGGATTCTCTCCTCTTGTTAGCCAGGTATTTTAGTGGCGATCACCTAGGGAAGCAATCACCTATGCTTCTGGAGGGTTGCAGGGTGGGGCAGGTGCTGTCCCTTTAAATATTTGTTAATGCTCCCTCAAAGCTGTTTTTATTTGTTTTAGATAAGGCATTCCAGAGAATTTTACAATGAACCAAAATTTCCTCATCACTCTGACTCAATTTTTTGTGTGACCTATAGTAAACTTGGCTTGTTATACTACTAAATTCTCTGCCCAGAGGCCTCCAATCTGCTCTTTTTTTGGACCTGCAAAGCAACACCTCCAACTACGCATGCTCAGGAATGTTCCAGTGTCTGACACATGATGAGAACGAGGCTCTTCTACATGAATATGTGTATGTTTCCCCAATAAAAGTCCCTCACTTTCTTGTTCTGGGAGGCACTGATTGGAGAATTACCTCAAGTACTCTCCTTATTTTCTTCAGGTAGTTTCAACTTAAATAAACCTCTGTTACTCTTTCATCTCCTGGTTGGGCTTATTGGCCATGCATGCATCAAGAAGAGAAATCATTGTGTTCCTTCGTTATTCAGCTTTTTGTCCCTGTGACCACATTACCTGACAAGAACTACTTAGAAGAGAAAAAGTTGACTTTGGGCTTGTGGTTTTAGAGGTTCTGTCCGTGGTCAGCTGACTCCATTGCTCTGGGCTCAAGGTGAAACATCCTGGTGAAAGGGCAAGGTGGAGGAAAGCTTGTGGCAACCAAAAAGCAGGGAGAGAGGAGCCAGGATCAAGATATAATCCCCAAGGGCATGCTTTCAGTGACCTACTTTTTCCAGCCACATCCCACCTGCCTACAGTTACCACCCAGTGTTATAGTCCCTTCAAATTGTTGATTCATCAGATGGATTAATTCACTGATGAGGTCACAGCTCTCATGATGTTATAATTTCACCTCCTGCATTTACACAGGAACTTTTTGGGACACCTCATATCTGAGCCATGAAAAATCCAATGTTCCATTCCCAATCTCTCTCTCTCTCTCTCTCTCTCTCTCTCTCTCTCTCTCTCTCCCTCCCTCCCTCCCTCCCTCCCTCCCTCCCTCTCGTACTCTCTTTGGCAGTACTAGAGACTAAACCTAGGACTTCATACATGCTAGGCAAAGTAGTCAACTGAGCTACATTCCCAGCCTTTTTCCATTTTTATTTTGAGACAACAATCTTGCTAAGTTGCCCAGCCTGCCCTTTAACTTGTGATCCTCCTGCCTCAGTCTCCTGAGTACCAGAGATGCTAGATGGGCCTAGCTGGTAATGCTCTCTTATCTGTCTCTTCCCCATGGGAGTGCTAAGTCCTTGTCTGGACAAGCTATTGGGTCCAACATCCTGAGTACAAATCTTGGCTCTGTTATTTATTAGCTGTGTGGTCTTCAACAAATCAGTTAATGTCTCAAAAACTTGGGGTCCTCTTCTACATAATGGAGATAATAACTGTTGTAGAAATGGTGAGAGGATCAAGTGAGATAAGGTATGTGGACACCCAGCACAGTGCTGGCACATGCTAACACAGGAGCTCAATAAATGGAAGATCTTTGTTATTGTACATTATTAAGAAAAAGTATCCAACCTTAGAACATAGGCGCCCAGTTGTTTACATGTCCTGTATGCTGGTACTAACAGACACACTTGAGAATTATTTCATTTTCTATAAGATTTTTTTTGTGCCTTGATTTATTTTGCTATTTAATATTGATTAAGGCCAACCTCCAAAGTTATAAATGAAATTTTGTAGATATCTATCTACATTTGTGGATGCAAGTGATTTTTTCACAGGCAAATGGGGAGCTGAAGCTCCAAGCCTTGGTTCTTTTTATTCATTTATTTATTTTTATTGTTTGTTCTATTTAGTTACACATGATAGCAGAATGCATTGTGATTCATCATCCACAAATGGGGTACATCTTTTCTTTTCTCTAGATGTACAGGATGTAGAGTCACACCATTCATGTAATCTTACATGTACATAGGGTAATGATGTCTGTCACATTCCACCATCTTTCTTTTCCCCACCTCCACCCCTCCCCTCATTTCCCTCTACACAATCCAACATGCCCCCATTCCTCAGCAACCCTGTCCCCCATTATGTATCAGTATCCACCTATCAGAGAAAACATTCAGCCTTTGGTTTTTTGAGATTGGCTTATTTCACTTAGCATGATATTCTTCAGTTCCATCCATTTACCTGCAAATGCCATAATGTTATTCTTCTTTATGGCTGAATAATATTCCATTGTGTTTATATACCATAGTTTCTTTATCCATTCATCTACTGAAGCAAGCCTTGGTTCTTGTGTCATGGCTAAAGAAAATTTAAAGTCAGATATGAAAATACAAGCAAGAGAATTTTATTTTAAGTGATAGTAAGGCTCAAGCAAAGAACAACCTCAAGAGAGAAAGTGTGGGGGTCATTCTAAGCAAATCAACAAAGGAAATTTAATATAACTTTCAAATGTATTGCTGTTTGATGTTTGCTTTGAGAACTGGGCTCCACCTTCTGCAGTCTTCACTAATCTGATGTTTAAGTCCTCCTTCAGCCAGGGTCGTTTCGATCCTAGTTGGTCCTTTTGGACACTGTTATGGTGACTATACCATGCAGGGGGACTTCATCTAAGTCAATTCTGAGTCAATTCTGCAGGTGCTAGAGTCAGCAACTGGGCAAACTTTATCTTAGTGTGCATGTACTGTGGAGGAAATTTCCCTTCTGCAATACACTGAGAAGCCTATGACCACGAATCCTAACTTTCCCATGATCCCAGTAGATCCTGTCATGAGTTAGCTCCATGGATCTTTCCTTCTCGATGTTTTATAAATTGGCTCCCTTTGTTTCCACCTGCTTATTCTCAGTGTTAGTACAACTGTAGTTTTCCTACAAGTTACTGGATTATTTATTAAAGGCAATTTAAAGAAACCCCATGACCTTGCTATGCTATTGGTTTTCATTCCACTGTGCATTACTAACTACTACCGAACAATTTTCTCTAGTAGAATAGATAAGTCCAAAGGTTACAGGCTTGATTTTTCAGTAGAAAGTTAATCAGTTTTGCACTTAACCTAGGGGTGTTCATTTAGCATTCTTTCAGTACTTCTTGAATTCTCTTCAAACTAATTCACCAATTGGCTCAATCTCTCTTTAATTTACATGACATTCTTTTGGGAAAATTATACTTTGAAAATTTCCTTAGGCCTTTTTGGAAAAGTATATATCCCTGAATATGTGCCTGGTTTCACAATTAAATATGTGAGCCTTACCTCCTCCTGTATAAATTTTGCATTTCAAAGAATCATTGCATTCCTGGAAAGAACTATGGTTTTGGGGAAAGTCCATTATCCACACTTATCTATTCATTTATCCTTTCTTTGGTACTGAAGGTCAATAGGGTTTCACTGAAGACTTCTCATTTCCAGTTACCACCAACACTTACCTTCCTTCTGAACTCTCTCCAGGGGATGGGGAAGTTAAAGAATGCTTTTGAATTTATGTATTTATGTACTTATTTATTTAATTTTTTGGAACTGGGGATTGAACCCAGGGGCACTCCACCACTGAGCCACATCCCCAGCCCTATTTTGTATTTTATTTAGAGACAGGGTCTCACTGAGTTGCTTAGGGCCTCACTAAGTTGCTGAGGCTGGCTTTGAACTCACGATCCTCCTGCCTCAGCCTCCCAAGTGCTGGGATTACAGGTGTGTGCCACCGTGCTTGGTGGGTTGAATTTACTTTTTGCCAGCAAACAGCTTCATGTTTAAGACATGTTCACTCTTAATATCACATACATATAAAGGTTAGAAAAAACAAGTGAAGAATGAATTACAGACAGTTCATATTCTTATGTCAGGCTTGTCCCTCACCACATGCTGCCCATGGTCCTCACCATGTATGTAAGTGCAAAGGAGCTAGCTCAGCTTTCAACCACCTTCTTTCCTTTTGCTCACTCTTTGGAAGTTCCCTTGGGAGTTTCAAGTCATCCCTTCCAGCTAACACTCTTTTATTCCTAGGGGATGAGTTATCAAGCACTACCCTTTTTAAGACAGGTGTTAACTAGCCTGTCATTCAAGTTATCCCAGACCTAGGAGGATCTTTTTACATCTGAAGGAAGCCTAAACTGGTGTGTCTAACCTTGAGGTCCAGCCACCTGGCTTGGTCCTCTGCTTGCCATAGGAAGTCAATTTAGGTCATTGCCCAACAGAACCCTGGCTTAAATGACTTGCTGAGTAGGGGTTCTCAATTGAGAAGTGAGGAGAAGTCTGCGTTTTAAAATGATAAAGGTTCGAAGGGATATACCAGTGGAAGGACAGGTCAAATTTTTTTGAAAGGGTGTATGCTTCATTGTAATGACACTTGGGACATTTTAAAAATAATATTTTAATAGTATAAATTGAAGAGAAAGAAGCATAATAAAATAGACAGGTGGGGATGTACTGAGAAGGCATTACTTCTCTCTGCTAAGATGGATGGAAAGTGGAATTATTGGAATCTATTCAAGATAGGAGAAGTTTGCATGTCTCAAAAAGGGACATGAATTTTAAAAATAGTTGAGAAATGTTATGAGACTTTTAGACAGTCTTGGTATAGCTTATATCTTCTATTATTCCACATTCTCAAAGGGGCTTTAAATGGCTAAACCCACAATTTTCTAACCCCCTCCCAAACTTAGCTTTAACATGCAAAAGTCTCTAAATTGTATTTAAACTTTCTACGGAGTTTTTTATTTTTTAAGCTACAAAATGAGGACAAAGTATGTGACACATTTAACTTTTAGACATGTTCTAGTAATAAACTAATACTTTAAACAGCCCTTGAACAACACGGATGAAATGTGTTGTACATCAGTGAGCACATAGCTAGGTATGCAATTTATAAGGAAAGATTTATAACTGACTGACTAGTGAAAGATTGCCTTAGACATAAATCGCTACTGATCCAGATGTGTTAGTTCTCTGTCACTGTGACAGAATACCTTGAGAAAATCAACTTAAAGGAGGACAGATTTATTTTGGCTCATGGTATCAGAGGTTTCATTCAAAGGTCATTTGTCTCTGTTGTTTCTGAGTGTGTGACAAGGCAGAACAGCATGGTAGACAGGCATGGTGACAAAAAGAGTGTGTGTGTGTGTGTGTGTGTGTGTGTGTGGCGGGGCAGTTAGAGTCCCAGTATTCCCTTGAAGACTACACCCTCAGTGACCTACTTTCTCCATGAAGACTCAACCTCCTAAAATTTCCATCACCTCCTCGTCGTGCCACCAGCTGGGGACCAAGTCTTCAACACGTGAGCCTTTGGGGGACGTTCCAAACTGTAACACCACGTAACAGCTTCCCCTGAGGGGGAGTCTGAAAGAATTTACATTTGAATTGGATCCTGAAACTCTAAGTTTGAATTTATCACCCATTCTTCAAAAACTATTGTGGTTGTAGATAGGATAGCATTATAGAAATGAAAGTCAGTGACAATAAATCGGTTTGGGCTCTTGAAAATTGTTATCAAAAATCTGACCTCAGGGCTGGGGATGTAGCTCAGTTGGTAGAGTGCCTGCCTCACAAGCACAAGGCCCTGGGTTCAATACCCAGCACCGGAAAAAAGAAAAACAACAACAACAAAAAAGAATCTGACCTCAAAAGGATTTCATAAATAATCCCTTTTAATAAACATCATGATTCTTTAAAATGTCTAAAGAAATCTCACATGGATAACCCAACATGGGAAAAGATCTGGGAATAACAGCTTAACTTGTTAAATTTTTAACCTTGCCTTCTTAGATCTGTATTTCTGTTGCCAACAAGACAGGTGTTATAAGGGCATAAAAATTACAATTTTCTAGGGTCTAATGTCAAACTCTATGTACCACAGTATTTATGTCTTTACAGACTCACTGATGAGTTCAGACTGCACTCATGATTCTCTGTTCCATCATTCCTATGGATAAAGTTTGTTACAGGAACTAATTACAAGTTCATATTTTAAATTAAGAACCCATGAAGAATAACATTTAAATGTTTTATAAAAGTTTTTCTTTATCAAAATACACATTTATCTACATATCTTGAACTCTAACCTGAATGGATGCCTCCTTAGCATGTGACCTGGCCCTTTCCTTGAAGGGGGCTATATAATAGTCTTTTCTGTACCTCAGTTTCCTCATCTGAAAATGAGGATAACAATTATAGTTACCTCATAGTGTTTCCTTGCAGAACCATTAACAGGTAAGGGTCAAGGCTAGTTTCAACCCACTTCTAGTACTCCACAAATACTCACCATGCTCCACAAATATTCACAAATTGGCAGGAAAATAGGTTTTACTCAAAGCCAGTTTTGAAGGAAGAGAGAATAAATTTTTATGTTTCAAATTTCTATCTTAAGAAAACTGAAGGGCCAGGAAAGCATTTATAACCGAAGAGGTGAGGAGGTGCTGAGGTTCAGCCTTAGCAGGGGTCATGGTGCAGTTTGGTGAGGGGGAAGGAGTCGGCGATGAGAATACAGTGACACAGACTCGAAGATCTGAGGCTAAGTTCTAAGTTCTGACTTTACTGTTTCAGACACGATCTCTATTCATTCCGCTTGAGCACATTCACTTGAGGTTACATAAAGGGGGAGATGGTGTAAGCTCTGAGGGAATCTGCTGGGCATAAGTATAATCAAAATAAGATAACTTCTCCTATTCCTCTAAGGAAAACATCACGAAACCTTTAATTGGTTCTGGTTTTCATCTTACTAGGAACAATAAGAGAAGAAGTCATTCTCATAAATTATATAGGTTTAGGACATGATGGTTTAAAGTTGAGTCAAGAATAACAAACAGCCATACCTACTAACCACACTTTTGGCATTTCTCTCAAAGGCAGATATGAAGCACAGCACCTTTTAATCTGTCTATTGTATATAAAGTGGAACTTCGTTTTGTTAAATGACCTCTAAGAAACACACTTCTTATTTTCTTTGATAACTTCTATCTAAAGAAAAGGGAGACCTATTTCTAAGGGCTTTAAAGATTATTCTCTAGGGGAAAGTTATAGCTTCCCATCAATCTTAGATGCAATCCACTGTGGTTCCTGAACTGTGAAAACAGTTTCATTAAGAGGAGGGCACATCCTGGTTTCGGCTAGAGCAGCCAGGCAGTCTGACTGTGTTAGGCTAACTGAGAGTGGTGGTCATAATTCTAAAGATGAACAACAACTCTTGTTGATCTGTCCCAACTCTTGATCTTTCTGATAAGGTAATATTACATATGAAATCAATTAAGGCTTGAACGGTATTACTTTTATGTTCCAAATCACTTAATGTCTGATTTTCTACCAAAATCTTTAAATGCAAGTATCCAAATATTATATCATTAGCAATAAGAAATAACACAAAAACAAGAAGGAGCATGCCATGTCCACATTTCCTAGATTAGACCATGCAAGAATCTTCATTATTCCCAGTGGAACTGTTTCAAGCACTGAGAATAGTGGTGGGCATGGCAAGGAGGCAAAGTGGGACCAAAAGTAAATAGATAAATAGATAATAAATAAATAAATGAAAGAAGCTGTAGCTAGGTTTGTTAATCAGAAATTTGTCAATCTTAGCTTCCTTGGCCTCCATCTTTCAGGCCAGGAGGGCAGCACTTCAGTCTTTACTTTCAGTATGAGAAAGTGCAAAAAAAGAAGTTAACAGGAAGTTTACAAGGTAAAACATTTTTTTCCCTTTTGCTTGTGGTGCAGGGAATTGAACCAAGGACCTCATGCATACAAGGCAGCTTCCTTACCACTGAGCTGTATCCACAGCCCTAGAAGGTGAAACAATTTGGAGCTTTAATTCTCAGTATAAGGAATATTCCTTTAATTTTAGAAGGATTCTCTTTAACAGTTTTTTTTCCAATAGGATTCCTAAATCAGATGAGGTGATGAGTATGAAAACCACGTACCCAGCATATAAGGGTGCAGTGGCTGTGTAATCAAATGATTGGCAGTCAAAATACTGTGCTAAGGGCTCTCCTAGAACAGGGAGAGAAGGACATGTCACTCAGTAGCTATGTGCACATGCGCCTCCAGAAAAAGGGCAGACGTGGCACATCCAGTGCACACGTATGACAGCATACCCAGTGCACATATATGACTGCCCCACGCTGTTGATGCTATTATGTGTAACACGGTCGTAGTTCTGTTGAAATTTGAGGGTACAGAATATCTAATTAACATGTATGTTACCACATGGGGAAGAAAAAGGAACTCACATGTAAGAGGGTACATAAGAAAACATCCTGCTGTACCCAGGACTCAACCTTTGGATACCAACCCACTGGGCCAATGTGGGTACTGATAAGCCTTCCTGCTGATTGTCCAGGTGCCCCATCTTTCTGTGCCAGAATCCCACATCTATATGATTGAGTCTTTGAAATGTCATTTAGCTCATATTTTGTATTGTTTTCCTTTCCAGTTGTATTTTGCTTGATACACAATGTAACCACCATATCTGCACCATATTTAAATCCACAGCATAAAAAAAGCTCATATATTTTGTTTGGGGGCTTAAAGGGGCACTTCTTTCAATGATTAAAATCACCTTATGAAGAGAGCAGAGAAAGGAAGTAATGCATGTTTAACAAGTATGTTGTTTTCCTTTTCTGTTATTGTTTCATCTATGGGATGGCAGGACTCACTTTGAAAGAGCTGATGGGAAAAAACGGCATTTGGGAAGTATAGGACTCAGGCAGCACCAAAGAACACAAGGGAGTACTGAATTGTTGGCTCCTGAAGAAAGGGGAAGTCACTGAAGTCAGAATTCAGTCATGGCATGGCCAAAGACTCTTATTTTCCTAAAATTACTCCAAGAATATTTTGTAACAGCAACTTGAACAAACCAACTCACATGCCACTGAGTTCATGTCTGTTTTGCTACCCAATCAGCCAGTTTGGCCAGCCTTGCTGTCTTACATTTTTCTTGGTGTTTATCCTTAAGCTTAGCAACCAACTAAACTGAGTGGAACAGGAACATTGAAGAGTGAAATGTATTATTAGTTTACTAATTGTTCTACAGAGAGAGTTTGTGCAATTTACAATATTTTGTACTTTTTTCTCCTATGATTTTCTGCATGCATAAAATTTTATCCCCCCCTCCCCCGAGTTTCCAAATACTGGCAAATATGTGCTTGGTGTGACTTTAGTTCACTTTAAAAATATGTATTATGTTAAAAGTTGGTGAATATAGAAAGAGAAAATATGAAAATAACATAACGGAAGAATCAAAAAGTACAAACATAAATAGAACATTTGTTTAGTTATGGCAGGGACAAATTGAAGTCTCCTCACCCCCCGCCCAGATTTAAATACTTTTCTCTTGGCCAACTATCTGAGTCTGTTTCTTGAGTTAAAATGTTTTAGGGTTAAAAAAGTGATTTTACTAGAAGTAAATTTTAAACAAAGGGTTTTATGTTTGTGCCATTTTAAAAAAATCATGAAAGTCATAAATAGCAGCTTGAGTCTTGTTTTGATCTTGAAAAGAACTTGAAAGTATGTACTCCAAACCCATTTTCACATACTAAAAATAGAGTGTTTTCGAAAACAGAAAGCGATCGTGTGTTTTGCCAGGCATCCAACTGGAGTGCAGGGGGAAAAGTAAGAGCTGCGTTTGGGTCAGCTCTAGGTCCCGAGTAATGCGTCTTGCAACAATCTCAGACCCTTTAAAGCTGGTGGGATCTTGTTTATAACCTCGTTCTACAAAAACCCTGGGGCTCAGGCCAAGTGCCTACGTTGAGCTCTGCAGCTGGGTCCAGGACCTTCTTCCATCTACACTATCTGGTGGCCCCATCTGCACGCCGTTTCCTTAGGACCTTTGCACGGGGAATTTTGAGTGCCTCGGAAGGATGCCCGCACCATCACCAAGTTCAGAGCTTTCTGCTCTCGCCGGGCCCGGTTTGTCGCCTCCTTTGCCTAGATTCGCTGCGTCTCCTTGCCCGCCCGCTGCGGTGCAGTAAGAGGCCTCCGGCGGCATGAGGCCAGCGCTGCCCGGCCGCGTGATGTGGCCCAAAAAAGGCGCTGCCCGGCACGTGAGCCCGCCGCCCCGGGCCGCCCGCGCCGCCGTCCAATCGCCGAGGCCGCCCGCGCTGGGAGCCCGGCACCCGGAGCCCCGCCGCCGCCGCCATGCGGTTCCGCTTCGGGGTGGTGGTGCCGCCCGCCGTGGCCGGCGCCCGGCCGGAGCTGCTGGTCGTGGGGTCGCGGCCGGAGCTGGGGAGCTGGGAGCCGCACGGCGCGGTGCGCCTGAGGCCGGCTGGCGCTGCGGCGGGCGCGGGGGCGCCGGCGCTGCCCGAGCCCGGCCTGTGGCTGGGGGAGGTGGAGCTGGCGCCCGAGGAGGCGGCGCGCAACGGGGCGGAGTCGGGCCGCGTGGACACGTTCTGGTACAAGTTCCTGAAGCGCGAGCCCGGAGGAGCGCTCTCCTGGGAAGGTACCGCCGCCGCGCGCCTGCGCGGAGAGGCCTCCCGCGCTCGCGCCCCGGGCCCCCCTCCCTGCGACCCCTTCCCACGCCCCGCCCACCGGCCTCGCTTCCCTTGCCGCCAGGGTCGCGGCCTTGGTCACCCGGGCCGGGTCTCCTCGCCTCCGCGGCCCCGCTGTGCCGCCGTTGGGGTCGCGCACTCCTTCTTGGTGCCTCTTCCTTTAAAAAAAAAAAAAAAAAGTATATCCAACCCGTGAAAATGAGGCTTTCCGCTGATCCTAGGCTAGGACGTCCCGCTTTATAGAATTCGCCTGGGTTTGAGAGTGAACCGGTGCAAAAACCGCGTTTCGGTTCTTGGTGTTTAGGAAAGATCCCAGGTACATGACTGCTGAGGCGTGACCTGCTTTCTTGAAATATAAAAATACATACTGGTTGTAAAAATAAAACAAAAAGTACAAATTAAAAATGTACAATGGCTTCTATATATTTGAATAAATTGCCTACACACCATACATATACACGCATATAATATTTAGCATATACACACATGTAGTACATACATAAAACAATTGTATAATATGTAATTCTGAATCTGCCTTTTCTTTTTTAACCATGTTGTGCATACCTTCAGTGTTACTGCATACAGAAGTATTTTATTTTTTAAATGGCAAAAAAAAAAAAAAAAAAAAGTTCTGCATCCTCCAATGTGTATTAAGGTTACTTCCAGTTTTCAGGTCTCCTCTGTTATAAACAATAACGGCTTAATTGGAAGTCCCTGTGCAAAATTATCTTTGAGCATTTGAAGAAATGAAATTATTGGTGAAAATGTAGCCATGTTTTACATTTCAGTAAGGATTGCCAAATTGTACTCCAAAAAGGAGATTCCATTGCCTTCCCCCCTACCCCTCAACAGTGTGTGAACTGAGACAATTCTTCTTTCTTTCTTTTTTTTTCTTTTTATAATTGGTGTAAATTTTATTTTTTATTTCATTATCGCTTAACTTTTTAGAATTTTTTATTGGTTTGTCATAGTTATGCATTACATTAGGATTCACTTTGTCATAATTATGAATGCATGGAGCATAATTTGCTCCAATTAAGTTCCCAGTATTGATTCTTACCCTTTTCTTCCTCCCTCCCCCTCTTCGCATCCTCTACTCAATTGATTTTTCTATTTATTTACATTTTAAAAAAATAATTAGTGTCTTATGGATATACATAATGGTGAGATTCACTGTAGTATATTCATATATTTACATTGGAAAGGTAGGTCGAATTCATTCCAATGTTTGTCCTTTTTCCTGCCCCATCTCCCTCCCCTTCAATTTCCTTCTTCAACTCTCCTGATCCTTCTTTTATTATGATAGTTTCTTTTCTCTCTCTTTTTTACCTCCTAGTTTTAGACTAGCTTTGGCATATCAGAGAAAACATTTGACCTTTGACTTTCTGAGTCTGGCTTATTTTACTTAGCATTATAGTCTCCAATTCCATTCATTTACCAGCAAATGACATAATTTCATTCTTTTTCATGGCTGAGAAATACTGCATTGTGTGTATATATACCACATTTTCTTTATCCATTTATTTATTGAAGGACACCTAGGTTGGCCCCATAGTCTGGCTATTGCGAGTTGTGCTGCTTTAAACATTGATGTAGCTGCGTCCCTTTAGTATGCTGATTTTAAATCTTTTGGATGTATACTGAGGAGTGGGATAGCTGGGTCAAATGGTGGTTTCATTCCAAGTTTTCTGAGGAATCTCCATACTGCTTTCCAGAGTGAGTGAACTAGTTTGTGGTCCCACCGACAATGTATGATTCCACCTTTCCCCCCACATTCTCGCTAGCATTTATTATTATTTGTATTATGGATAATTGACATTCTGACTGGATTGAGATGAAATCTTGGTATAATTTTGATCTCCATTTCCCTGAATGCTAGAGATGTTAACTTTTTTTCATATATTTGTTGGCCATTTGTGTTTCTTCTTTTGAGAAATGTCTGCTGAGTTTTTCTCATTTATGGATTAGGCTATTTTTTTAGTATTCAGTTTTATGAGTTCTTTATATATTCTGGATATTAATCCCCTGTCAGAGGAGTAGCTGGCAAAGATTTTTCTCTCCCATTCTGTGGGCTCTCTCTTGATGTTCTCAATTGTTTCCTTTGCTGTGCAGAAGATTTTTAGTTGGTTGCCATCCCACATATTGATTCTTGGTTTTATTTCTTGAGTTTCAGAGGTCCTGTTAAGAAAGTTGGTGCCTGCACCAGTATAACCAGTATGATGGGGTGTTGATCCTGTGTTTCACTCCAGCAGTTGCAAAGTGTCTGGTCTGATTCCTAAGTCTTTGATCCACTTTGATTTGACTTTTGTGCAGAGGCTCACCCTTCTCTTTGCCGTTGAAAATCACATTGGTTATTTTAGTTTGGAATCTTTAGTTGCAAGTGATAAAAAACAGAATGTGAACCAGCCTAAAAAAAATAAGAAAAAAATATTAATTCATATAACCACATGAAGAGGAGCATGGAGTGCAGCCTGTCTCCCCTCACTTGCTTTTTAACTTTCTCTCTTCCCCTGGGGCTTGCTTTCTTCAGACATTGCCTTTGTTCCCACCAGGCTAGACTCACACTTACATGCTTAAATCCAAAGAAGAAAGAAATGATGGATATCAGATGAGCTACCACACTGCATTCTCTTGGCTTCCCCTAAGACAACATGATAGCCCACGGCTCTAGCCCTCACAGTTGTGTTCAGTGGAATGAATTTGGGAGTGTGCAAGGGATGACCTAGGAGTCCCTTTCATCCAGAAAGCAAAAGCATAACCAAAATACTCCCCCTTTCCTTTTATATTTAGAATTGGCCTGAATTGTCGTTCTTGAGTATCTACTGCAGAATTTAGCCTAGCACATTACTAAACTGAAAAAAAATTAGGATTTTGATCACTAAGAAAAATGAGGGGAGTGAATTTTAGGCAGGCAATTAAAAAAATGTTTGTTACATTTTAAAACAAGATATCAAATACTGTATTTACTTGTTTAATGTGTGACATCCCACCAGATTGTGAACTCCATGAGAATAGTGACTGTGTAAATTTGTTCATTAAAAAAAAATTCTGCACTTAGCTGGTGCCTAGTAGCAACTCAGTGAGCATTGGGTGACTGAGTGGAGCACAGAACAGAAAAGGCTGGAGGTCTAATACATCATCATGAACTAGGGTCTGTACTTCCCAGATTTCATTATTTTTTACCTAACATACTTTTTCTCATTTATGTAAATCTCATCCATATGACCACAGCACATTTAGTCCTTATGACTGAAGGGGTTTCTTATACCTGCCTTGTTTCTGAAGTGACTTTGAGAGTTTTGAGGAGTACTTCTCAGGTGCTCCTCGGGTACTTTGTAGAATATTCCTGTTATATTTTCCTCATGATTGGACTGGGGGTCTGGGTTTGGGGTAAGAAGATCATAGAAGTAGAATGCCTTTCTTACTGCATCATATCAAGGCATGACAGAACTGACCTCCTATCATGTTAATATGATGTTAATCCTGACCACACCACGGAGGTAATGCTTGTTAGTTTTCTCTGCAGCAAAGTTATTCTTTATTTTTTTTTTATTGGTTTGTATACTGTGTACGTTGGAAAGAAGTCACTGCCCAGCCCGTATTTAAGGAGTGAGAAGTTATGCTCCATCTCTTTGCAGGTGGAATGTCTACATAAATTATGATTCACTTGCATGGGGGATTTGTCTCATTTATGTAGTTATTGTGTATTTATTCATTTTTAACATCAACATGAAAAAGGTTTTATTGACATAATTTGCATAGCATAAAAAATCTACCCTTCTATAATTCACTCTTCTATAATGTGTTTGAGATGACAGAAAGAAATCCTGTGTTCATTAGTAGGCAGTCCCTGTCCTTCCCTCCCCCAGCATCTGGCAAACGCCAATTTAGCACTTCCTGTCTCTATGGATTTGCTAATTCTTGATATTTGATAGAGATGGAATCATGTCACATGTGCCCTTTGTGACTGGCGTCTTTCACTTAGAATATTTCCATGTAGCTTTTCTCAGAACTTCCTTCGTTTTTACTGTGAGTAATATTCTTTGGTGTGGATGTATCACATTTTGTTGATTTATCCGTTGATAAAACTATGGGTTGTTTTCACTTTTTGAATAATGGTGCTGAGAATGTTTACGTCCAAGTTTTTGGGTAGACATAGTTTTTACTTCTTTTGGGTATGTATCCAGAAAGGGCATTGCTGAGTCATATGGTGTTGCATGTTTGTTTGACTTTCTGAGAAGCGCTCTGTTTTCTAGAGTGAGGGTACCATTCCACATTCCCACCAGTGCTGGGAGGATGCTCCGCATCCTTGTCCACACCTATTGTGTGTATTTTTTGTTTTAGCCATTCTGGAGGAGGTGAAGGTCTTGACGCACATTTCCTTTAATGACTGATGATGTTGAATGTTTTTTATTGCTTATTGACCACATGTCAATTTAAAAGATACACCTTTGTGTGTACCTTCTTTGGAGAAAAATCTACCCAAATTCTTTGCCTATTTTTTAAGGTGATTATTTGCTTTTGATTGTTCTGTTGCAGGAGTCCATGTTTTAAAAATGTTCACCTCAGGAGATATTGATGCAGACCATCCTTGAATGGGCGACAGGAAGTCATGCAGTCAGCTGTTGAAACACCCACCTTGGGCTAAACATTCATGCTTTCACTTTGATTGTCTTTGCACAGTGCTCCACTTTGTTGTGAATAAGCAAGGCGACATGGCTGAATGCTAATCTAATGGAATTATCTGATGGACACATTTATCCTTCCTTTTCCAATCCTAAATTGTCATCTTTCTGTGCCATACCCAGAAGGGTAAGTGCTTTTTTGAGCTTCTGTCCTCTGACACCTCTCATCTTAAGCTAAATCTCTGGAAGCCCTCTTCCAAGTGTATGAGATGTATCTCTAGTTCTAATCTCTCTTCTGGACTCCAGTCCAATGTATCTTATTGTCTACAAGGCTTTTGCACCTGAATGTCCTGTAAGTACTTTAAAGTCAGTATGTCTCTTCTTTAATCATCCTTTGCAAAGCTTTTTTTCCTGTGGTTTTGATTTAAAGAGCCTGCAGCTCAGTCACCCAAGCATATGAAGCATAAGAACTTTTGAGGCAGGGTTTCCTGCGTTCTAAGCCCCTGGGGATAGTAAGTATTCCCTAAGTCACATTCTTATAGATTTGATTTAATATTTCTGGTATTGGGAATAGGAGTTTTGTCATTTTCCTAGACACTTTTGAAGATGAACTGGTTTGGAAGGTCATTGTTGGAGGTTCTGCCATTGAAGTGTTTCAGTCCCTCCACGCAGACCTTTTCTTACCATCCTGCTGCCTCTGTTCTTGATCCTTATCATTAGAGTGGCTTTCAACCTGCTCTGACCCCTTTGTGTCCCTTCTCTATTCAGTCCTTCCTTCATACTGCTACCAGAATGATCTCCCTGAAATACAGATGGGATAATGTCACATATGGAATCAAAATTATTTAATGACTTCCCATTCCCTGCAAAATATAAGTGTAAATGTCTTGGTAAGACCTTTCTTGCTCCTTACAGCCCAGCAGTTATTTGCTTTTTCCTGCTCTTCTCCTGACGCTTCCTAAAAGCAGTCTTTGTTCAGCTACTTAGACGGTTGTTTCCATTGACATCCATGCAATTCTTTCTTGCTGTGCCCTTTCCCTGGATGGCTGTCTGACCTATAGTCTTATCTCTGCCAAGAATCATGCTCTATTCATTTGGCTTTGGTATAATAATGTGGAAACCAATCAGAGGTAGCATCTTGGTCCATTTGGGCTGCTATGACAAAAGAACTTAGACTGAGTAATCTGTAAATAATAGAAATTTAATTCTCACAGTTCTGGCAGCTAGAAGTTCAAGTTCAAGCTGCCTAAGGATTTGTTTGGTAAGGGCTTGCTCTCTTTTTCCAAGATAATGCCTTCTTGCTGCAAACTCCTGTGGAGGAAAAATGGACACTGTGTCCTCACACGACAGAAGGTGGAAAGGGATGAGCTTGTTCCCTCAAACCCTTTTATAAAGGTACCGATCCCATTTGTGAGGACTTTAATCTCATGACTTCATCACTTTCCCAAAAGGCCCTACCTACTTCTTAATGTTGTTGCATCAGGGCTAAATTTCAATATGAATTTTGGAGGGGCACAAATGTTGAAACCACAACAGGGAGCGGCTTCTAATAACTTACATTTATTATTTATTAATGACAAAATTATACTATATAAGACTGGAAAATCTATTTAAATAAAACTTTTTAAAAATTAATACATAACACCCACACATGTATGTACTCAATTCTTTTGGGGTAGGATACAGCATCTTAGTCTCCATGTCATATTAGTAGCATTGGAGGACACTGCTCTCCTTTTCTCCAGTTGCTGGATTCAGTGTGGAAGCTGTCATGGGTGGTTCTGGTCCTAGACTTCCAGCCTGAGCAGAGGGAAGGAATAACATTGTTGCAGTTGGAGTAAATGTTATTGAGCAGGTTTACCTTAGTTTCCGGAACTCACATGTTTTGATCACATGTATGGTTAGTGCACTTGCTGACTCTGGTTGCTTGCACTCAACTATTTGTAGGTTTTACATATATATAAATTAGGTAAGCCTAATGTGTTGATTCTAGTTAAAATTTGCACAATCACGTTCTGATACCTGCAGCTGTCTGGCTAGTTTTGTTGTGAGCCTCCCTGCCGTGTTCTGAAATGATGTGGTATCCTTCTCTTACATAGCAGCTTCCCTGTATCTAGATCTGGGATTTAAAGTCATGCTTCATACTCACATTCAAAAACCTTCTCTCTGTCTTCTTGTCTAATATCTACTCATTTGTATTTTGTATATCTGAAGCTTAAACATTCCAAATCCTCTAGGCTTCTATGATAGCCTTTTTTTTTTTTACATTTAAATAAAAAATTTAAACATTTAAATAAAATTGCTTGATTTCCCATGTACTGAGAAATCTGATCTCTTTCCTCTTTGTTCCCCAGAGCTACTTTTCCTAAGTGTATCTTGGAAAGGAGCAGATCATTACTGTTCACCAATATCTAGAGCTTCCCCCCAACAGGAAGACTATTCTTTGCTTTGTGGAGGAAGTATATGTTTACCATACGGCTGGCTTTGGCCAATAAAATTTGAGAGGAAGTACAACATGTCACTTTCTGTGGCTCTACATTATTCTCTTTTTTCTCTCCAAGAAATTACTTTTGTTGTTCCAAATAGCGATTTCTCTGTCTGATGGTCCCAATGTGAAGATGGTGACCAGCTGAAGAAGAGCCTTTAGCCAATCTATGATGAACCTTACTATGGGAGAAAAGCAAATCTTTACTCTTCTGTACTGCTGATAACTTGGGGTTCTTTGTTATCACAGCATGTCCTAGGACCTAAAAGAATTCCTGGTATCTAGTTGGTGTTTTGATGAATGAATGAATTTGAATAAGTCACATTCCAGGGATCTCAAACTGGAATTTCATGCTTTTGGTCTTCTTTTCTTCAGTGTGTTATGTACCAGTGAGTTCATATCCCAGGATAAAGGAGCCATTGTCTTAAAGCATCAGTGTTTTGAAAGGTGCTTGAGAAAAGGAAACATTTAATAATTAAGACAGGTATATCCTATGGAATAGCATACAAATCTCACATGGATTTTAAAGGAAAAATACCAGTCTTCCAAGAGTTTTCATGTCAGTAGAGTACTGCATTTGGCTAGGTTCCTAAGATCCATTCATTGGACATGTTTGAGATGCCTTGGTAACCTCCATGTCTCAGTTTTATCCTCTGAAGAACGTCTACAGTTTTGGACAGAGAGATGTCATTCTCTTTAGAAGGGGTCCCTTAGTGTGAACAGCAGCAGAACAGGAGCCAGCAGCCCTTAGGAGGCTGAGGCATGAGGATTGGGAGTTCAAAGCCAGCCTCAGCAACTTAGTGAGGCCCTAAGCAACTCAGTGAGACTTTGTCTCTAAATAAAATACAAAAGAGGGCTGGGGATGTGGCTCAGTGGTCGAGTGCCCCTGGGTTCAATCCCTGGTACTAAAAAAAAAAACCAAAAAACAAACAAAACACACACACACACACAAAACAATTCTGCTATGTGTACCACTGGATTTTTTTTGAGGAATAATACAGTTGAAAGTACTTTGAAAATTATTAAGCTCTCTTATTCTAACTGAACTGATATGAAATCTTGCAATCTTTTCAAATGATTTTATCTACATTCTATTTCCACTAGGTGGCAGCATGTCACTTGTATTCTATAATCTTTATAGTTGGTGTGTAATCTCAGAAAATAATTTAACCACCATTTTAAATAAGTATCTTATTCTCAACTTGCTCTTTCTCCTTTCTTACTCCATATACCCTCTTTCCTCCCACACAGTTTTGAAAAACCATTCTTATTCATTTAAAAAGATAAATGAAGTAAAAATGAATCCAATCTCCCTAAGACAAAGCAATTATTCTAGGACTTTTTATTTGGAAGAATTATTAGATAGCTTAATTTTGCTCTGAAGTAAGCAAATTACTTTGGTGTAATTTTTGATATCTAAGTAATTGTAAATAATTAAAGATCACCTACAGAAACCTTGCTCTGTTGTTTTTCTCTTTCTTTATTTTGCAGCGTTGGGCACTGAACCCAGGGGTGCTCTATTACTGAGACACACTGCCAGCCCTTTTTATTTACTTCATTTTGAGATAGGATCTTACTAAGTTTTCCAGTTAATCATGAATTTGGGATCCTTCTGCCTCAGCCTCCCAAGTAGCTGGGATCAGAGATGTGTGCCGCCATGCCTGGCACCAATTGCTCTCTATGGATTCTTTAAAAATTATTTTTTTCAGTAAACTCATGCAGACATTTTTGACTGTGATGCCTGCTTTATTCTGTATATCAGGAAATCATCACGTAATTGTCTTGCAGGATCCTTTGCTGTTTATGACATGTTTGAGAAACACTTTATCGTGGTACCATATCAGTTTCCTTTGTGTCAGAATTTCTTAGAGAATTAATTCTAGAAGATTAATTAAATGAGAAAAGGTCCTTGCAAAGTTTGATAAATTATTCCTTGCCAACTTCTGTGGATATCAAGGATTCAATGTAAGTGATGGCAGATGTGTATTAGAGTAGTCTTGCCCTGTTACAAGCGAAAAAATTCAGAATTATTCAGCAGCACAATGCATTCACTTGTACAGGGACCACCAATGCGATTTTTAAACTGCTGTACTCATTATATTCTGTAAAAGAGAAAGTAGCTACTCTGAAAAATTAGGCAATTTCAGATTGTTTATAAAACTTGATGTAAATAGAGGAAATCTTCATTTTTTAATTGGCTAAAATTTGACAGTAAAATTTAATTGCTTTGTGTCAAATAAATCTTGCTGTTTTCAGGAGGAAAAAAGATTTTTTTTTTTTAAAAATTGCTTTAAAATATCTGAAATTAAATTGATATGTCACTGGAAAGTTTAATATCTTTTGCTTATGGTCATAGTTATGAAATTCCATGTTTTTTTCTTTTTTATATTATAATGGTAAGTTGTGGGCATTGTGTGCATAAGTATTTAAACTTTTTTTTAGGAAGATTATCTTTTCTCTTGTCCCTGTACTTTGCAAAGGAACTTAACTACCACGAGAAGTGACAAACCTCTGATGTTTGATCATCATTATATATTTCTGATTAAGTTTAAAAATTGCTTTAGAAATTTTATACTGTCAAATATCAATCCCCATTTGCACAAGGGGAAAATGGAGGAACATCGTATCTTCGTTTCAACAAAGGATTCAAGAGAAATCCCACGATTTCTTTTACATAAATCAGAAAGTGACACTGGCTAGCTAATAGGTTAGTTAGGCAGGTTCACTGCAAGTTTAGCAAGTGGACCTAAGTGCTGTGATGGGTAAACCAGAGAGAAGGTGAGGCAAGAGCCAGCAGTGTCCCAGGCTCCCTGCTCTAGCTCCTTCCCTGCTGCGTCTTTCACTGGTGACTTAGGACATGTGCTTAACAAATCTGTTGGTAGGAGAAAATGAAGAGCGTTGTTTTTTGTTTGAGAGGAGCAGTTTTCAAAATATGATGTCCCAAAGTGGAATAAATGGATAAAAATCAGCACTAGTAAGTTGTTATAAAAGTAGAAAATAAGATAATTGTTTTCCTTGAAAATGGGGTGAGTTATTGGAAAAATCAGTGATATTGATTGGAAACACATGAACCCATGTGAAATTACTGTTATTATGGTTTTGTCTTGAAAGGTATCAATCTGAACAAAGCTGTTGAAAGTATTTAAGCATGGAAGGAAAGAAAGAGAAGAGTAATAGTTATGAGCTGTTATTGAATTATAGAGCACCAACTGTGATAGTTCCAGTGTTAAATCCTTTTAATGGATCATCTAATTGAATTCCCTCACAACAACCCTATGAGTTAGGTCGTACTGTTAGCCCTTTTTTGCAAATGAGAAAACAGAGGTTTAAATGATTTTCCCATTACCATGTACAAACAGTAAATAATGCAGTTGACCTACTATATCTTTGGGTTCCACATCTGTGGATTCAATAAACCTTGGATAAAAAAAAATATTTGAAAAAATAATTGTGTCTGTACTGAACATGTAGAGACTTTTTTTTTGACATCATTCCATAAAATAATATAGTATAACAACTGTTTGCATGGTGTTATGGTTTGGAGATTAGGTGTCCCCCAAAAGTTCCTGATAACTCAGGCATAATGGATTGGATTTGTGAGAGTTGTGATCTAATCAGTCCATCTCAGTTTGAATGGACTAACTGGGTGGTAACTCTAGATAGGTGGGGTATGGCTGAACGAGGTGGGTGTCTGGGGTGTGCCCTGGAAGGCAGCAGCTTTCCCTGTGGCCCCTTCTTCCTGTCTCTCTGGTTCCTGACCCAGCTGGCCATGAGCTGAGTAACTTTTTTCCACTGGGCCCTTCCCCTATGGTGTTCTGTCTCACCTTGGGCCTAGCCAGAGCAATGGAGGTCAGCCTTCTATGGACTGAGACCACTGAAACCCTGAGCTCCAAATAAACTTTTTGTCCTCTAAGTTATTCTTGTGGGATATTTTAGTCACAGTGATGAGAAACAAACTAAAACACATAGTCTTTGCATCATATTAGGTATAATAAGTAATCCAGAGATGATTTAAAGTCTATGGGAGGATGCACGTAGATTATCTGCAGATAGTTCTGTCATTTTATATAAGGGCACACACATCTGTGAATTCTGGTGTCTGAGAGTGATCCTGAACCCATCCTGTACTGACACTGAGGGACGACTATGTAACTTGGAATGGAATCTGAGTCAGAATCCTGAGGCCTTGTGCTTGACTTATAATACACTGCTTCCCAGCCAAAAGAGTCCTGGAACCCACAGAGGAATGTGTCCACAGAGTAGTCATTAAATGCTTCAGGCAGGTAAGGAAAGATAAAAATGGAATATGGCAGTAGATGACCTTATTTAAAGTCCTTTTGGTGGGGTGTTGAGGGTAGATGTAATAGCACACTGAACAGAGACTAGGGAAGTGAGGGTGCTGGGAGGCTAGAAGAGGGAGGATAAGCTAATAGGAGATGATCATGTGCGGAGATGATCATGTGCAGAGATGATCATGTGCAGAGACGATGGGAAACCTGGAAGAGGAGGGATCTGGGGGAGGTTTAAGGCTTGGATAAGAAGGTGGAGGTTCTGTGTTACAACATAGAGATTGTAAAAGCCAAATAACCAAGAAATAGATAAATAACCTGTTCCTCCCTCTTCCTCCCTCTCTCTTGACATTTAAAATGTTTTTTAAAGTACATTAAAAAATGCTGTTACTTCTATTGTTGATTTACTTAACTAGAAATCACATACAATTAAAAATTTAATACAGTGAATGCTTTGGAATCAAGTCAGATGGGGACTTGTGATCCCCAAGGAGATTTGGTTTATTTTCCAAAATTATTTGCTGGAGAAAGATGGTGTTCCAGCCCATCTGTGTCACCATCAGGGCCAAGCTGCCATTCATTTCTCACCTTTCCCCTCTGCTAACCACCTTGATTGGTTCAGACAGTGCTGCAATGAATTACCATTGCTTCAAGTACAGTAATCTCATCCCTCTTGGCTGGCAATTGATCTGCAGAGGTCGGTTAATGAGGGGGGAAATCTTTTGTGTGAGGCTCCCAGGAAAGCTTTCACTTTTCTCATCAAAAGAAACAAAGGCTTTGTTGGCATGGCCCTTTACCCTTGCTCATGGTCAGGACTCCAGACATCATGATTGCAGGTCATCCTCTGAATGTGAGGCAACAAACCTGACAACAGAGTCTGTGTGTGAAGGATGGCAAAGGGGACCTGTAGAAAGAACTTGGTGTTGACCAGCTCTGGGCTGCCTGGCTTTCCATCTCTCATTACAGGAGACAGGCTTATGTCAGTATAAGTCACTGCAAGTCAGGGGTTTTTTGTAGTTGTTGCTTACAACAATCCTAAGAGTCCTTACAACCAAGTCCTTTCTCAGCTGTTTCTTATATATGTGCACTCGATGGCAGATTTTATGGTGCAGACACACATTGTTTAATGATGGGAATACCTTCTGAGAAAAGCATTGTTAGGTGATTTTGTGCAAACATCATGGAGTGTACCTAGAGAAACTAAGATGGCCACAGGGTCCCTAGAGGATGTCATCTATGGACCGCCTTCTTAAATGTAGCACATGCCGACCGAAATGTTGATGTGAGTGCATCTCCTTAATTATTAGAGTTAAGTAAGTCCTCTTTTACTTCCACAGCATACCATAGTTCAGCAAGAGGATCGAAATGATTTGGCTTACCAATTTTGAAAACAATTTAGTCTTTAGAAGTTATATTGGATCACTCCATCTTCCATTTCAATTAGGAATGCATTTCTAGTTTCTTCCCACCCAGTAACTAGAGCAGCACCTCATGCTACCCATGTCAGCTGCATGTCCACAGTATTCATGAAACATTTGCCATGGAAGAAACTGAAGCATGAAGCCATCAGAGATGGTTTTCACAGCAGAACGAGATCAGCCCAAGAGCGTGTTTAATTAAACCATTTAGTCTATATTCTAGAAAATCTTAATTGAAGAGATGTTTTATGCCAAAGTGTTTAGTAATTATGGAACTGCCAAAATGCACACTTGCTGGGATAGTTGGGTTACGATGGAGTTAAATAAAAAATAATGTTCTGAAGGGCTCCTGGAATGAGTAGATTATTTTCTGTTCTCAGCATCCAGCTGTTGTATCTAACTGAGGCAAGACTACTGGGGAGGTGACTTCTGTCCCAGCATTATTTATGTACTTAAGTATGCAAGAAGGTGGTGCATGATTTTTCTTATGGACTTCAAAGTATGTCAAATGAAGTAGTAAAATGTGGTTAGAAGCATTTGTTTTATATAGTGAGACTAATGCTAATGCAGATATTTTATCTATTTTTATAGTATGACTTTGATTTGTGTGTTTAAGTTATGATATGCAATGAAATTTCTAGTCAATTCTGAGAGCACTGTGGAGAGAAAAAAATGTGTGCCAATTACACACCGTCACCAACAACAAAAGTCTAGACACTACTATAAAAATCACCTTAATGACAATAGGAAAAACAACATCAAAATTATTGGAACAATTAAATCAAAATTTATCAAGCACATGAATAAACATCTCTGTGTGTGACACAAAGTAAACACAGTATCTAGTAAATATCTCCAGTTATGCAGAGATGGAGCACTTTAATAGCTGATCTTTTTGTTTCGTCCCTTGAGTCATAGCTTAATTAGCTACCAAAAGAGTCAATCATTTCAGATCAGGTGGTCAAAGATTTTGGCCTCTCTTTAGTGTATCATAACATTGAATGAAGTACTAATAATTGAGTGTTGGTACTTTGAGTCAAACCTATTAAGAAGAATTTAAGTTTCAGACTTCTATTAGAAGTTATACAAGAGATCTTGGTTGTTGGGTTTAATTTCAAATGGATGCACAATTGCCCAGCAGTGCCATGGTTTGGAATGTTTTTCAGGAAAATTTATAATCTTCGAGATACATTCCATTTTGAGGTATGTCTATCATTATGAATCACTAATCAATGAAAGTTTGGGCATATAAAAATATGCTGTTGTGGTGTGGATGTTGTGGTCTGTGTGTTAAAGCCTTGGTTGGTCTCCAGGGTGGCACCACTGGGGGTGCTCTGACCTTCAGGAGGTAGGGCCCTAGGGGAGGCCTTTAGGTTGTTGGGGGTGTGCCCTTGAAGGGGTTGTGGGATTCTGGCCTCTTTTGTTTTTATTTCCTGGTTCATGATTTCAGTCACATGCTCCTCACCATTGTCACATTGATCCCCACTCCCTTTGGCAAGGCTCAAAGCAATGGGCCTGCCTGATCTTGGACTCGAATCTCAAAAACCATGAACCAAAATAAAGCTTTTCTGTTTCTAAGTTAATTACTCAGGTATTTTGTGGAGTGATCGTAAGCTAACTAACCCATATGCATTCTTAAATAATGGTTAAGGATGTGTGTAACTCTGTTCTCTGCTTTTCAAAGTCATGAAATCTAGTTGCTTAATAGTGTTTGTTTTATAATTTGATAAGGGGTGGGGTTGCAGCTCAGTGGTAAAGTGCTTGCCTAGCATGTGTGAGTCACCAGGTTCGATTTTCAGCACATATAAATAAATAAATATCCATCAATAACTAAAAAATGTATAATAATTTTAAAAACCCAATAATTTGGTGACTTCTATGGACATTCTGTGGGCCATTAGGTTGTCATCTACCCACTGAAATCAAATTTGTTGTTATCCATTGGCTGCTTTGAATCACATTCACAGGTGATTGAACTATTTGTCATGTCTAAAGCATACCTTCTTGTCAATCATAGCTTAAGGCCTGTCCCCTCTGTCATTCACACTTTTTCAAAAATTCTAGCTCTCACTAACATAGTCTTCTCTAATGAACCTCATTTTTAGTCTTCTACATCTGCAGAAGAGTATCATAGTTTTCCTTCCCAGAGAGCCAGCTGCTCCTTAGAATGTATCTTGACATAGCATTTGAGTTTGTATATATTGGAAATGGCATTTAAGATGGAGCCTATTATTTTCAAACCTTGAATATCCTGCTCTTGTGTCAGTTACATAGTTTTGAAATTATTTTCATAATTTAGTTTTCCTTACTTCACCAATTGTTTTGTGCAGCATTTGTCTTATCAACAAGGGTTTGTTTATGTAAGGGTCATGTTTTAAAATTGATATAATACCTCAGGACTGGCCACATAAAAAAATTTGCCACAATACTTGGCTATTGACTGCATTAAACTTTGCAATATTTTGCACGTACAATTGTTTTGGTTTGCTAGACATACCAAAATACCACTGGATTTAGCTTAAACATCAGACATTTATTTTCTCAATTCTGATGACTAGAAATCCTAGATCAAAGTACTGGCAGCTTTGGTTTTGGATGGGATCTCACTTCCTGCCTTGCAGATGGCTGCCTTCTTGCTGTGTCCTTACATACTATTCCTCTCTTCGTGTGAGGTGAGGGGGAGAAGGGAGAGAAAGTGAGAAAAAGAGAGAAAGATAGATATTAGTTTGGGTTCCCGAGAGGAGCAGAATCAACAGGAAGTATGATTGTAAGAAGGGGATTTATTAGATTGGCTTACACGACCAGAAGCTGGATAGTCCACAATGGCCGTCTGCAGGCTAGAGAGCTGGAAGAACCAGCAGCTGCACAGTCCAGAACAAAAGGGATCAACAGTGCTACCCTAGTCCAAGACCAAGGCTTCTGGAAACTACCTGGAGAATCACTGGTGGAGTCTGCTTTGGAAGAGTGAAGAAGCCAGAGTCTGATATCCTCAGACCATTGAAGAACCCATTCAAGAAGAGCCACACTTACATCTGCATCTGCTTCCTTATTCTTCCAGCTTTTATTCCGTCCTATTGGGTGGTGCCGCCCATGCCTAGGGAGACTCTCCACTTCGTTCCTATCCCACATTCCAATCATTCCTAGACATGCCCTCATTGACATACTCAGAGGCCCCTTAATCATTGGCATCTCTTAATCCAATCAAGTCGACAATTCAAATTAACCATTACAGGATCTTTTGTCTTTTTCTTTTTTCCTCTTGTAAGAACACCAGTCCAGTTGGATTAGGATATAACACTATCTCATTTTACTTTATCTCTACCAAGGCCTATCTCCAAATACACATATGTTGGCAGTTAGGGTTTCAACATGTGGATTTTGGGGGAAGCTCTCTCAAGGAAAGAGCTGCTGAATTTTGCTTTCCCTTTAAGTTTTTTCCTGACTATATTTCTTCAACTTAGCTTTTACTCATATTTTTCTTTAATTATGGAAGTTCCTCCTTCTAATATTTTCTGCTCTGTATGGTGCTAAAAATAAGTATTTCCTTAAAATTCCTAGCTGGAACGGATCAAGGCTCTTCTGAGTGTTCCTGTGGAGATTTCCTTTGGAGGCAGCGCACACTCCAAGGCCATGCTTTATTAATTTCCCCCTGCTCCCCTCTTTTGCACACCTTGAGCTTACCTTTGAGAGGCCAGCACTTCACACCAGGCTGCTAAAGAATCACCTCAAGGACTTTTGTTAATTTTTTTTTCCGTAAAATTTGGAGTGTAAGTGAATAATAGCCGTAAGTCTGATTGATGAGAACAAATGAGGCGAAACCTATCATGTACAGAGGTGGGGGCCCGCCAGCTTGTAATTCTGTCAAGTAGTTGTAGGCTGTGTTGCTCATTTTTGACTAAAGTTTTCATGTATGGATGCAAAGAAAGGCCAGAACTTATCTATTTGCCATAGAAACAATCATCAATAAACACCAATGATAAGTTTTCTACCTTCAAACACACATACACACAGAGACATGGACACACACAAACACACACACCTGTACCAGACATTTAATTTATTACTATGACCACACTATCATGTTCAATATTTTCTTTCTGGTACTCAAAATTCTAGCCTCCTTAACAAATAATATTTTCATGTCTATTGTAGAAAAACTATATTATCTCTAGATCTAATGCCTATTTTAATCATTGCTAAATGGATTACTTACCTTTGTAGTTCTTCTTTATCATTATTATATTTAAACTTATAAGTCATAATTGTCTAAGTTTATGGGGTATGATGTGATGTTTTAATACATTTATATAGTGAGGAATGAATGAATCAAGTTAATGAATATATCCATTACCTATGAACTTACCATTATTTCTGGTGTGGCAAAGACCTTTGAAATTTACACCCTTATTTATTTAGAAATATAAAATGTTATTATTGACTGTTATGACCTTTATGTGCAGTACTTCTCAAAAATATATATTTTTTTGTTTAAATGAAACTTTGTGCACTTTTTTTTTTTGATCTGGGGATTGAACCCAGGGGGATTTGACCACTGAGCCACATTCCCAGCCCTATTTTGTATTTATTTAGAGACAGGGTGTTATGGGGTTATGGATGCATAGTGAGACCACCAGACACTAGAATAGAAAAAGAAATTTATTTTGGGGAAAGAGAGGAAAAAGAAAGAAAACAGACTGACGCATCAGGACCACTACTCCAGTAAGGGAAGCAGTAGTAGTGAGTGACTTCAGCAAGCTGGTTTTTAAAGTGAAAATCATAAAAACATTTTGGCAGGCTTACAATAGGGGCCTTTTAACTTTTTTTTTCTCTTTTCAAGGAGAATGCAAGCAGCCAGCTCCAGCTTATCTATTTCAGGCTGCACCTGGCAGGTTAGCAGGGCAAGGAAGGCAGGGGAGCCAGACTACCCATGTCTGAAACCGGCAGCTTCTGGGGACTCCGAAGGGATGGGCTGCTTCACAGAAATGCTCACAGTGCCCTTAACTCATGGCCACATTATTTTATCTTGGGTACTGTCCTTGTATTTACCACAGTCAGCACAACTCAATGATTTTATTCACATTATTTTGTATTTGTTTTATATCAGAGAGCCTCTGCCTTTTTCTTCCTATAATGGGGTCTCTTCTCTTTTACAAGGGTCTCACTGAGTTGCTTAGTGCCTCGCTTTTGCTGAGGCTGGCTTTGAACTCGCAATCCTCCTGCCTCAGCCTCCTGAGTCTCTGGAATTACAGGGGTGCGCCACAGCACCCAGCAAACTTTGTGCACCTTTTTTTTTTTGGTACTGGGGATTGAACCCAGGGGCACTCCATCACTGAGCCACATCCCCAGACCCTATTTTGTATTTTATTTAGAGACAGGGTCTCACTGAGTTGCTTAGGGTCTCGCTAAGTTGCTGAGGCTGGCTTTGAACTGGCGATCCTCCTGTCTCAGTCTCCCAAGTGCTGGGATTACAGGCGTGTGCCACTGTGCCTGGCACTTTGTGCACTTTTAATAATATATCTTTATTCCCTTATCCCACCCTCAGTCTCTGGTAATTACCTTTCTACTCACTGTTTCTGTAAGTTGACGTATTTTACATTCTACATATGAGATTGTGCATTGTTTTTCTGTGTGTGGTTTGTTTCACTTGTTTAAAATCCTCCAGGTTCACCCATGCCATCACAAATGATAGGGTTTTCTAGTTTTTAGAATATCTTGTATACATACTACATTTTCTTTATTCATTCATCTAATGATGGACACCTAGGCTGATTCCATTTCTTGGATATGGTAAATAATGCTGCAGTAGACATAGGAATGCAGATATCTCTTTGGCATGCTGTTTTAATTCCTTTGGATCCATGTTTATATAGAAGTGGGATTGTTGGACCATATGCTATTTCTATTTTTGGTTTTTGAGAAACCTATACACCATTTTTTTCATAATGATTTTACTAATTTACGGTCCTCTTAACAACTAGATAGGGTTCTCTTTTCTCTACATTCTCACAAACTCTTTTTTTTCACCTTTTTGATGATAGCTATTCTAGCATGTGTGAAGTGACATCTCATTGTGTTTTAAATTTGAATTTCCATAATGATTAAGAATGTTGAACATTTTTTCATGAACTTGTTGGCCATTTGTCTTCTTTTGAGAACTGTTTGCCCATTTTTAAGTCAAATTACTTTGCTAATTGTTTCTTTGCTGTACAGAAGCTTTTTAGTTTGATTAAATCCCATTTTGTCTGTTTTTGCTTTTGTTGCTTCTGGTTTTGGAGTTAAAATCCAAAAGAAAAAAAAATCATTGCTTAGACTAATGTAATGGAGCTTTTACCTTATGTTTTCTTCTAGTAGTTTTATAGTTTCAGGTCTTAAATCTTTTTTAAACTGATACCTAAAAAATAGAAGTCATGCATATTCGTGGGGTACCATGAACTGCTTGATGCGTGTATACATTGTGTAATGTTTAAATCCAGCTAAACATATTCATCTCCTCAAACATTTATCAGTTCTGGTGAAAACTTGGAATCCTCTCTTCTAACTTTTTGAAATGTTTAGTACATGGTTGTTATCTATAGCCACCATACTGTGCAGTAGCACCCAAGTTTCTTGCTCTAGTTGTAGCTTTGTGCCTAATGATCACCTTCACCACCTCCTCCACCCTTACTGTCACCAGTCTCTGGTAACTACACTGGAATTTTGTTAGAGACTACATTGAATATTTTCTTTGTAAGGATGGCCATTTAAAAATATGAATAACTCAGGATACCTTTCCATTTATTTTGTCTTCTTTACTTTCATTATCATTTTTAGTTTTCAGTATACAAATCTGATACCTCCTTTGTTAAATTTATACCTAGGTTTTTTATTTATTTTTTTTGTTGATATTATAAATAAAATTGTTTTCTTAATTTCCTTTTTTGGTTAATTTGTTATTAGTGTATAGAAATGCTACCAGTTTTTTGCATGTGGATTCTGTAGCCTGAGATGTCATCATTATCAGTTCTAATAGTTTTTGTTGTGGGATTTTAGGGTTTTCTATGTATAAGATGAAGTTGTCAACAGGACAATTTCACTTTGTCTTTTACTATTGGAATGCCTCTTATTTTATTCTGTCACATAATTTCTCTGCCTAGGTTTTTGAGTATGATGTTGAAAAGAAGGGATGATAGTGAGAATCTGTGCCTTATTCCTGATATTAGAGATTAAAGCTTGCAATATTTTACCATTGAAAATGATGTTTGCTGTGGGCTTTAGGCTATTGAGATACAGTCCTTCTTATTGAAAGACCTTATTATGAAAGGTGTTGAATTTCATCAGATGCTCTTTCTGCATCTGGTGAGATGATTATACAGTTTTCACCCTTCCTTCTCTTAATGTGGTCTATCATGTTTATTGATTCACACATCTTGAACCATCCTTGAATATCCCAGGAATACATTTCACTTGATCATAGTGAATGATTCTCTTAATGTGTTATTGAATTTGAATTCCAGGGTGTTGTGGAGAATTTTCTGCATGTATGTTCATCAGGAATATTGATTTGTAATTTTATTTTTTTGTAGTATCCATGTCTGGCTTTCATATCCGGGTCATGCTGGCCTCTTAAAATGAATTTGGAAGCATTTCCTCAACTTCAGTATTTTGGGAGTGTTTAAGAAGTAGTTATTCCTCTTTAAATGTTTGGTGGAATTCATCAGGGAAGCCTTCAAGTCCTGGGCTTTTCTTTGAAAAGATTTTATTTTTATGACTTTAATTTTTTTGGTGCTGGGGAGTGGAGCCAGGGCCTGTGCATGCTGGGCAAGAGGGTACCACCGCGCTCCCCGCTAGGCGTGGTGGGAGATGTGTTACTGCTGATTCGGTTCCTTCCTCGTTGCTCTGATCAGAGCTTCTGTTGTGTTGCAAGTCAGCTCCACTGGGTTGTTTGTGTGTGGAAGTTCACCCATTCCTTCTGGGTTCTTTGTTGTCATATAGTTATTTATAGTAGTTTCTCATGATTCTTTGCATTTCTGTGGTATCTGGTGTAATATCTCTTCTTTCATTTCTAATTTTATTTATTTGAGTTATCTCACATTTTTCTTAGCCTAGCTAAGGTTTTGCCAATTTTGTTTATCCTTTCAAAAAACCAACTCTTAGTTTTTTAATTGATTTTCTAGTCTCTATTTCATTGATTTCTGCTCTAATTTTTGTTGGTCTTCTCCTAACTTCAGGCTTAGTCTGTTTCACTTTTTCAGGTTCCTCGAAATGTAACCTTCGTTTGTTACTTGAGATATTTCTTCCTTTTGATACAGGCATTAATTGAAATAAATATTCCTCATAGAACTGCTTTTACTGCATCCCCTAAGTTTTGGTATGGTGTTATTTCCATTTGTGTTTATTTCAGGTAGTTTTAATATTTTTTTTAATTTCTTTTGACTCATTTGTTTTAATTTCTTTTTGACTTATTTGTGTTGCTTAATTTCCACATACTTATGAATTTTCCAAGATTTATTGAGTTCTAGTTTTATGTTATTGTGATTGGAAAATATACTCGGTATGAGTTCAGTCTTCTGAAATTTGTTAAGACTTGTCTTATGGCTGTAGCCTGGGAAATGTTCTGTGTGCATTTGAAAAGAAGGTGATTTTGCTGCCATTGTAGGGAGTGGTCTGTATATGTCTGCTATGTGCATTTTGTTTAAAATGTAATTCAAATCCATTGCTTTCATATTGATTTTCTGTCTGTATAATCTCTCTATTGTTTTAAGTGAGGGTATTCAATTCCCCAGCTTTACCTGAGTTGCAGGTTGTCTTTTCCAATCACGTAATAACAGCTTTATATTTTTTTATGCTTCAATGTTGGGTGTATGCCCTCTTGATGACGTCCTTCTTTATCATTATATATTGATCTTGTTCCTATTTGCAAACTTTGACTTTGTTTTTTTTTGTCTGATGTAAAGACAGCTACCCTGCTCTCTTGGTTTTCATTTATGTCCCTTTCATAAATTTCCCTTTCTTTTTCTGTCCCTTCACTTTCACTCTGTATGTGTTTCTACAGATACAGTGAGCCTCTTGTAGGCAGCATAGAGTTGTATTTAATTTTTAAAATTCATTCATTCAAGTCATGTTTTCAACTGAAAAATTTAATCTGTTTTCATTCAAGATAATTATTGATAGGTAAGAACTTGCTAATGCAATTTTATAAATTGTTTTGTAAGTCTTTTGTTTCTTTTTTCTTCTTTCGTTATCTTTCAGTCATTTTCTGTGGTGGTATTCTCTGAATCCATTTTTTTTTTTCTTTTTTGTTTTGTGTAGCTACCATTTTACTGTTTTAGTAAGTTTTTATGCTGTTGAGGCCGAAAGACCTGGAAAGAACAATTTTAGAGAAGGAAAAGTTTATGTAGCACTCAGTTTCAGAGGTCTCATTCCATAGAAGCCCTCTCCATTGCTCTGGGCCCTAGGTGAGGCAGAACATCATGGCAGGAGATTGTGGTAGAGGAGAGCAGCTCAGATAATGGTACCAGGAAGCAGAGAGAATTCTCCTCTCACCAAGGACAAAATATATCCTCAAAGGCACATTTTCAGTGACCCACTTCCTCCAGTCACATCCTACCTGTCTCCAATTACCACCCACTTAATCCCTATCAGGGGATTAATGCTCTGATATATTAAGTCTCTCATAACCCTATCATTTCACCTCTAAACTTTCTTACATTATCTCACACATGAGCTTTTGGGGGACACCTCATTTCTAAACCATACACTTACCATGGGGCTCACATACAACATACATCAGGCTATTCTAAAGTGAAAACAACTTAACTTTAATTATATACAAAAACTCTACACTTTTACTCCTTCCCTACAATTTATCATTTTAGTGTCAAAATTTGGATATCTTTGTAAGATGTAACCCTTAACAATTTACTGAAGCTATAGTTTGTAATAGTTTCCTCTTTTAACTCTTATTCTTGAGATTAAAATCATTAATATACCACCCTTAGAGTATTAGACTATTCTGAATATGACTATGTGCTAGAACATTATACCTTAATAAATTTTATGTTATTAATTAGCAATATTTTGTGTTCGCTTTAGAATTCTGTTTAGAATGACTAAGACAGGCGTTGTGGTGTTGAACTCCCTTACCTTTTGTTTGTCTGTTAAAGTCTTATTTTCCTCTTGATTTAGGAAGGACAGTTTTAATTAGTAAAGTATTTTGATTGGCAGTTTTCCCCTGTACTTTGGATATATCATCCCATTCTCTTATGGCTGTCAAAGTTTCTGACGATAAATCTGCTGACAGCTAGATTGTCATTCAGATATATATGATATGTTAACTTATCTCTTACCACTTTCAGAATTATTATTTTTTTGCCTTTCATTATTGATAGTTTCATTACAATATGCCTTGATGAATTACTCTTTGGGTTGGATTTTATTGAAGAACTTTGTGTGTCCTATACCTGGAGGTTGATACTTTTCCATAGATTTGGGAAATTTTCAGCCATTATTTTCTTAAATGTGTTTCCTATGCTCATTTCACTGTCTTGTTCTTCCTATTATGTGTGGGCTGGGGCTGTAGCTCAGTGGTAGAGAACTTTCCTAGTGTGTGTGAGACCATGGGTTCAATTTCTGGTACTTAAAAATGACAAAAAGGTGCAAAAATGAAAACAAAACTTCCCATAATGTGAATGTTAGCTCTCCTGATGATGTCCCATGATTCTTGAAGGACTTTCTTCTCTTTTTTGATTGAAAAATTTCTATCTTCATGCTCACTGATTCTTTATTCTGCTTAAGTGAGCTGTTGAAACTTTCTGCTGAATTTTCATTTCAATTATTATGATTTTTTTCTCCAAAACATATAGTTTTAAATTTCTATTTCTTGACTGAATTTCTCATTTTGTTCATGAATTTTTCCTGAATTTTATTTAATTTTCTACTTGTATTTTTCTGTAGTTCCCTGAACTTCTTTCAGAAAATTATTCTGAATCCTCTATCAGTTATTTACTAGATCTCCATTTCTTTAGGTTCAATTACTTAAGGTTTTATTAGTTTCTTTTGTCAAGTCATAACTTGTTTTTTTAAACAAGTAGGCAGGACTAGGTAGTCCTTGATTTTTATTAACCAAATGTGTTTCTTCTACTTACATTTTGCATTTAAGATTGATTCATCAAAAATGGTTCAGTAAACCAAAAAGATTAAAAAAATCTTTAAAATAATATTCTATGAAAGTCTTATTTATGATTTTCTTCCTAGATATTATTGTTTTATTTCTTAACACTTTATTCAAATCTTTGTGTGGACATTCTGAAAGCTTATAATGGTTCTATAATTGAATAGAGTATGTTTTAACTATGATCTTCCTTCTCACAGCGTATGTAAAGATGGATTAAATCTCTGATCCTACCTATTAGGAACAATGGAAACTTTCTCTGGATACCTGTGTAGCAGGAAAGAATTACATCTTCATGGTAATTCATGAGGTTATTTTCCTGATTTTGCTTAACTTGGCAGATGTGTGTTCTTGTGGTTCATCCTATGTTATCTTGTTCAACATCAAGTCAAGACAAATACATTTTCATTAGTGGACAATGTTAGTTAGCCTTTTGTCTCTGTGACCGAAATACCTGAGAAGAACAATTTAGAGGAGGAAAAGCTTATTTTGACTCACAGTTTCAGAAGTTCAGCTAACTCCATTGCTCTGGGCCCATGGTAAGACAGAACATCATGGCAGAAGGTTGTGGTAGGGAAGTGCTGCTCCTTTCATGGTGGCCAGGATGCAAAGAGAAGGAAAGGGATTGAAGGGAAATTGCATCCTTTCAGGACATACCTCCAGTGACCCAATTCCTCCAGTTGGCCTCACCTGCCTGCAGTTACCACCTGGTCATTCAAACTAGATGACTGATTAGTTTACAGCTCTCATAATCCAGTCATTTCACCTCTGAACATTGCTGAATTAGCAAAGGAGCTTTGGGGAGATACTTCCTTTCCAAACCATTACATGGACCTACACTCTCCCTTTACACTAGTGTTCTATGTGTAAATATAGTAGGTTATATTAAGGGTTGGAGAAGAGAAGAGAGAAATATTATAAAAGTGCAAACAATTTCTAATTAAATATTAGAACTGTGCTTTGGTGATCTTGGGATCAGTGTTTTGACAATCCTCTTCACCTCATATAGTTGGCAGCTGGATCTTTTCCTCTTTCATTTCTTTCTTCATCTCATCTTTTCTTCTCCTCTCCAATCTCTGCATCTCTTTCATTGTCATCTTCTTCTATAATTGTACCTCAGTTTTGTATTCCATTATACAAGATAATTAAGCTGAGTCCAACTCTACAATGAAACTCAGCTATTTTCTGCCTTTGCACTTACAGTTTATCAAAGTTTTCAGCGAACAGGGTTCACTCTTTTAGAGAGACAGTTATTAAAATCTTTTTGTGTGTGATTTTATTTTGTGTTTTGTTTTGCCATTAGAGCATAATATCAAAATACCCAAGAGTGGGGATGGGGATATAGCTCAGTGGGTAGCATGCTTGCCTGTCAAGCACAAGGTCGTGGATTTAATCCCCAGCAATACACACACACACACACACACAAACACACACACACACACAAATACCCAAGAGTTTATAATGCCTACCCCAGGTTCATGCAACTTTATGCACTAATAGTTTCTGAGGTAGTAACAGATGGGGCAGCATGAGAAAGATCAGATTTGAGTGAATTGATAGCTAAAATTAGAGATTAATGTGTTAGGTTTAGAACTTATGTTCATATGCTAGAAATAAAAACTGTAAAGTAATTAAACTCTAAAGAGGATATATTCAAATAAAATAACATGAATATAATTAGACATTTTATTTTGCTTAAGGAAACTGTACTTATCCAATAGATATTACTTATTTAATATAATTGCAAAATTTATGACTATAAAATTAAATTGATTTTAATCTGAATCTTCAAATTTAAAGAAATTTATTGAATTCTGAGTTTTATAAAATTCTGAGGTGTATTATTTTTGTGGCTTTAATTGGAGTCCTAGAAAGCTCGCTTCTTACTCCTTCATATCTTCTCATTTTGTTTTAACTCAACTAATTGATCTTGATGAACAGATAACATCATGACAAAAGCTGCCCTGAGGAAGTGGTTGTTTTTTTTAAACTAATTCTTTTCTTTTAACCAATAATGGAAATTGCTTTATCCCAACTTAGTAAGATGTTTGTGTTGGGACTAAATTGTGGGCATGTCTAAGCCATCACTAAGCAGAGGTGAGCCCCTTGAAGAACTCTTGGTGCCATCTGAGACTCTTCATTGCCTTGGCAACATCCTGCTCAGTAAGGATTCTGTGATACCATAACTTTATTGGCTCAGATAGTCTTAGGTTCAAACGCAACTTGTCAGAGGTGGAAAGAGATACCAGTGCCCCAACTAGCCTTCAGGTGCCATGCTAGCCGCCTGGAGGAGGAAGAATTACTGTGCAAGTGGTAAGGCCCCAACAGGCCACTTCCCCATTGCCTCTCGCTTCTTTTTTACTTTGAAAAACTTTTCCTCACAATAAATCCCCATCATGTGCTTCCCTATAAATAAAGCGTGTGGAGCTTACTCTTTGTTGGGGATCAGACCCATCAGGTCCCATCCACCCACCAGGCTCTTGATATATAACTATTTTTCTGTCTTTTGTCTTTTATTTCTTATTAATTATTTCAGACTTTTAATTTCTTAGCCAGCTCACACCTCCAAATAGTTATCTGATCCCTTGTGCAGGACACAGAGACATGTTTGTATCTTTATTTTTATTTTAAATGAATGCTAACAAATAAGTGTCAATGTTTAGGTGTAATATGGATTGAAAATTCTGTCCCCTCCCCTCCTGCTAAAAATTTACTTGTTTAAGCACTATCACAATATATGCAAATAAATTTTTTTATAAAGAAACTATGCTACATATTGTCCTTTTAGGTTAGTACACTGGGACAGAAACAGAAACATCTACCATTCTGTATGAGAAAAAATGTCAAGATTTATTTAATTAAAGTTTTTAATTTGATGAATTGAGGGGTTCGTATGCAGCTGGAAGAAATGTGAATGCGATGTCCCTTTACCCAATTTCTTCCAATGGCAACATCATGCAGAGCTAAGGTACAATATTACAGTTCGATATGTTTACTGATTCAATCAAGAGAATATTTTCATCACCACAAGGATCCCTCACATTGCCATTTTTTAGTGAAACTCTCTTTCCTCCTCCCTCCCCCTTAATGATGGGCAATCTCTAATTTGTTCATCTCTATCATTTTTCATTTCAAGAATGTTATATAAACAGAATAATACAGGTTGTAACATTTTGGGACTGGTATTTTTGGTTGCATATATTAATAGTTTCTTTTTATACTTCATGGTATAGATGTGCCACAGTGTGTTCCTTTGCTCACCAATGGAAGACTGTCTGGGTGGTTTCTATGTTTTGGCTGTCAGGCATAATTCATTTATAAACATTAATGTACAGTTTGTGTGTGTGTGTGTGTGAATATGTTTCATTTATCTGGGAAAAGTGCCAGGAATACAACTGAGCTGTATGGTACCATCAAATTCATTTTTTTTTCTTTAAGAAACTGCCAGATATTTTCCCAGAAAAACTGGGCTATTTTACATTCACTTCAGGAAAGTATGAGTGATCCGGTTTGTATCCTCACATCCAGCCTTTGGTGTTGTCTCTATTTTTATTTTAACCATTTTCATGGGAGTGTGGTAATTTCTTATTTCGGTTTTAGCTTACATATCCCTACAGGCTCTTGATATTGAACATCTTTTCATCTGCTTATATTTTCCCCATATTCTGAGTTGTTTGTTTTCCTATTGCCTAGTTTAGAGAATTCTTTATGTATTTAAGACACTAGACATTTGTTAGGTACGTGGTTTGCAAATATTTTATCCTAGTCTATAGCTTGTCTTTTTCTTCACTGAACAAGGTTTAAGGCAGAGTCAGTTTTAAAATTTGACAAAATTCAATTCATAAATTTCCCTTTCATTGATTGTGCTTTTGGTGTCAAGCCTAAGAACTCTGCCTAGCCCTAAATACTGAAGATTTTCTTCTACTTTTTCTACGAGTTTTGTAGTTTCATGTTTTACATTTAAGTCCATGTTCCATTTTTGAGTTAATTTTTGCATATGGTGTATTTTTTTTTATAAAAAATGACACATATACAAATTTGACAAATTAGGGAAATGTACCAATTCAATGAAAACAACAAAAGTTAACACAATTTGAATATTCCTATAATTTTTAAGGATATTTAATACATAATTAAAAAAAATCCCCCCAGAAAGAAATCTCTAGATTGCAGGGTTTGTAATATTATGTGTTTTATTATATTTTTGGTAACTTGTGCCCTCTCTCTCCTTTCTCTTCCACTCTTGTTAGAAGTTTGTCAGTTTGATTGATTGTTCTAATGAATCAACCCTTTATTCCATTCATTTTCTGTGTTTTCTATTTCCAATTCTGTTGTTTCCATTCTTTATCTTTATTCATTCCTCATATTTTTGATATGTTATATTTAGATTCTCACTCATTTTGAAGTATTTTTATTGCCTTTGAAACTTTCTCTTTGATCTGTTAGATTATTTAGAAGTATGTTATTTAGTTTTCTTGTATTTGAATATTTTTCTATTATCTATTATTTATTTCTAGTTTGATTTTTCTGAGGTCAGAAAACACACTCTGTATGATTTAATTATTCTAAATGTTGAGGTCCTCTTTTAGTCTGACATGGTTTTTCTTGGTACATATTCTGTGTACACTTGAACTTGTGTATTCTACTATTGTTGGCAGTGAATGTCCTAAATGTTAATTAGATACTGTTAGTTGATGGCTTTGTTGCTTTCTTTTCCATCCACATTGTTTAGAGTGAGGCTTTTGAGGTCTTGAACCATAATTCTGGATTTCCCTTTCTCTTTTCAGTTCTCTGTTTTTTGCTTTATGAATATTGGGGCTCTATTATTTGGTCTATATACATTTAAAATAGTTTTACCTTTTTGGTAGATTTGTTCTTTAAACATCATGTAATTTTCCTATTAATTTGCTTTGGTTTGAATTCTGTTTTACATGATATTAATGTAATCACTTATGTTTTCTTTTGATTAGTGTTTGCACGATATATTGCTTCTATACTTTTACTCTTCACCTGCCTATATAAAGTAAGTTTCTTCTAGACAGCACATAATTGGTTCATGTTTTCAAATTCCACTGTGCCAATCTCCTTATTTTAATTGATGTATTTAGTCTATTTATATTTAATGTAATTGTTGGAGCTTAAGTTTGCCATTTTGTTTTTGTTTCTGATTGTTTTCTGTTTTCTTGCATTCATATGGCATGTATGGTTCATACTTGAACAGTTTATTAGAATTTCATTTTTATTACTTATATTAACATAACATCAGTTGACTGGTGTCAATGTTGGCCAGTTTGTGTGAATTGCAGAAAAATTACTTCCTTTTTTATCCCTTTGCTCCTCTCCACTTACACTGTAATTGCCTTAAATATTTCCCCTGCATATTTTTTTCCCCTAATGGCCAAAGATTTCTTTTCTTTTTTTTTTTTCAATTTTTTTTTTTATTATTTACTTATTGATTCATTGAACACAAATGGAGTACAGCTATTATTTCACTGGTTGTACACAAAGTAGAGTCACACCATCTGTGCGTTCATGCATGTACACAGGGCAATGGTATCTGTCACACATTCTGTTATTATTTTTACCCCCCCACCCCGCCCCCACCCCTCCCTTCCCTCTATGCTATCTATCCTTCCTCCATTCTTGCCACCCTTCCCCCCCACATTATGCATCATCATTCATTAATCAGAGAGACCATTCGGCCTTTGGATTTTTGGGATTGGCTGATCTCACTTAGCATAACAGTCTCCAACATCAGCCATTTACCTACAAATGCCATAATTTTATTCTTCTTTATGGCTGAGTAATATTCCATTGTGTATATATACCACAGTTTCTTTATCCATTCATCTACTGAAGGGCATCTAGGTTGATTCCATAATCTAGCTATTGTGAATTGAGCAGCTATGAACATTGATGTGGCTGCATCACTGTAGTAATCTGATTTTAAGTCCTTTGGGTATAGGCCAAGGCAAAGATTTCTTTTTACATGTATTCTACTAGCCATAGTTCACCTGGCAAAAATTCTCTTAGTTGTCTTTCATTGAGCATGTTATTATTTTTTCTTTCTTTCTGAAGGATATACTCACTAGGTATAATTCTTGGTTTATAGTTTTTTATCACTTAAAAAATATTCTATTTCCTTTGGCCTAAATGGCTTCTGATGGTAAATCTGCTGACATTGGTATTGTTTTTCTCTTTAGTTACTCTGTCTACTTTCAGGATTTTTTCATTTTTCATTTTTATAAGTTTGATTATGATAAGTATTGGTAAATACTTCTTTGAATTTATCCTGTTTAGATTTTGGTCATCATTTTTAGGTTTATGTTTCTTGTCAATTTTGAAAAGTTTTAAGGGATTATTTCCTCAAGTATTTTTCTGCCCTAACATCTATTCTGCTCCTTCTAGGACTCTAATTAGTTGCATGTTAAAGCTTTCATTATAGAATCATAGTGCCTTTGAGCTCTTTTCTTTTTTAGTCTATTTTCTCTTTGTTTTTTTTTTTTTCTGGATTTGATTGGGTCACTTGTATGATTCTATTTTGAAATTTGCTAATTTTTACCTGTGTCCCTTCTATTTTTGCTCTTGTGTCCATCCATTGACTTAAAAAAATTTCAATCATATTTTTTTGCTTCTAAAATTTTCATTTTGTTCTTCACTACATCTTTTATTTCTTTGCTGAGACTTTCTGATTTTTCATTTTGTTTGAAGTACATCATAATGGGTTGCTGAGGCTTTCACAGATCTTTGTCAGATAGTTTTAGCATCTCTGGCCTTTGGTAGGGATGTCTTCCAAGCATCTTTTATTCATTCAGTTTGAGGTCATCATCTTTTGTGATATAATGATTGACTTTCAATTGAAACTTGGACATTTTGTGTATAAAGTGACTCAGGATCTTACATAAACCTTGAGTTTTAACTTGGTTCTTATGGCACTGTTCAGCAGAAACCCACGGGTGCTGTGTCAGTGTCGAGGTTCCTCACTCAGTATCCATTAAGAAAGGGATTGGCCTTCTCATTACTACTGAATAGGGTGGGAATTCTAGGTTTCCAATAAGCTTCCACTGATCCCTTCCTGGCTGAGAGATGGAGAAGTACCTGTTACTGCTCCCTACCTGGTCTCCATTGTTGGCAAGAGTTGGAGGGCAGTGAATGTCCTGTCTCTCCACTAGGCCTCCTCCAACACCTCTTCAGTGGGAGGTGCACTGTGATCCTGCTAAGTGAAGGGTGTAGTTCACCTCCCCAACTGGTCTCCACTGACACTAAGGAGGGTTCTGGAAATCTTGGTTCCTGCTTGGTCTTCAGCATTACCCAAGTGAATGAGTTTTAGCCTGGTGAGCGTGGAAGTCTAGGCTTTTGCTAGTGTGAGTGGGTGTGAGGCCACATTGTACTGGTGTTATTTGACTGGCACCAAGCAGTTATTAAAAATATCTTAATTTTGTTGGACTTCTCCTTTTCTTTTCCTTTGACTAGAGAGAATGCAATTCCCTTTGCATTTTCTTTTTTCTGTCTCTATATATATTATTAGGTTGCTGCCTTTTCAGATCCAATTCTGGGATATATAAGGCAACAAACAAAGAAAAAACAACAAACACTCCAGTGAACTTACTGTTATATTGTTCCTTAGGTTACAATGTCCCTGGGTGATTTGACTTCACTTTGTTTAGTTGTCTTATGTTTATATATATATATGTATGTATATATGTACTGGGGTTTGAACTCAGGGCATTTGGCCACTGAACCATATCACCAGCCCTATTTTGTATTTTATTTAGAGACAGGGTCTTACTGAGTTGCTTAGCAGTTCACTATTGCTGAGGCTGGCTTTGGATTCTCAATCCTCCTGCCTCAGCCTCCCAAGTTGCTGGGATTACAGGTGTGTGCCACTGTGCCCAGTTATTTATATTTAATGTCTACTATTTTTAGCTGTTCTGCAAGGAATAGAGAAAAATATATTTACTCTATAGTCCTGGGTGGCGAAATTCCCCAAACAAGATTTATTTTATTATTCATCTTTGATATCTCTTTAGACTAGGGGGAAAAAGACAATGACTCATCCTCTAAAAGACACTTTAAACTACAAAATAGTTTACCTAGTCTAGATTACTATATATGAAATACTTCTGTTAAACATTGCCTTAAACATATGTGTAAAAATTAGTATTAAAAAACTAGTACTAGCAATTAAGAATTCTTAGAAAAATGATGATACAAAAATATTTCTCTTGAACATTTTAATTTATGTGTATTTGAGCTCCTTAATAATTATATCTATTTAAGCAATATCATTTAAATTGTCCTTCATTTATTGTATTGATCAGCAGGGCACACAGATATTCTTTCATTAAAATAATAAAATATTAAATATTAAGATATTCTTTCAATACCAACTCTTTGTAAGAAATCCAATCAATTTAGAATAGTTTTGAGTAAACAGTCCCCCTCTGTCCAGTTCCATTTCCAAGATGTAGCCATTGCTAATGCCAGGCATCCACCAGTCTGGTTTTTAGTCTATGTTTGCATTTTCAGTCATGCTCTACCACGTCATTTACTCCTACTTTTTCTCTCCAACTTCATCTTTTGTAAGGTTGTCCTTATCTGTCCAACTCTTAAATGTAGAAATGCTTTTGGATTTGATTTTGAGCTCTTTTCTTTTCAGTCAATATATATTTTTCCTTTTTGACTCATCTATATCCTTATCTCAATTACCGTTTATGCTCAGATGGCTCATAACTTTATTTTTTTATTCAGATCTAGTCTGAGTGTCAAGCTAGTAATTCCAAGTCTATTTGACATCTCATTTTGGAGATGTCAACATTGTAAAACCAATTTCTTCCAGATGGTACTAACTCTCTATTGAGTTGTATTCATTAGAAGTTTAGGAGTTGTTGTTGATTCCATTTCTTCTCCACTTTCCCATTCCCATTATTCACACTCCATTCCACTTTCCCATTTCTCATTGTTCACAAGTCCTGTGGCCTTTCCTGTGTGAATCTACCTAATCCTTTCTATTTCTACCAACAAGCTTTCATAATCACCTCCCAGGGCTAATGTGGTAGTTTCCTAAATGCACTCTCTACTCCTGTCTCATTGCTCTTGAAGCAGTTTTTTATTCTGCAACCAGAAAATTCTTTTCAAAATAAAAATCAGGTCATACCCATGCCCGCTAACATTTTCAGAATTTTAAAATAACTCTTACTGTATATAACTAAACCCTTACCATGACCTAGCATAGTACCTGTCTTAGTAAATGTATGGAAGAGTGAATATACTTACATAGTTTACAGTATTTTCTATTAAAACAGTATTGGTATACACATGTATCTCTGCATGTAGTTTTACTCTTGCTACTAATTCTGTTGGATGTACTTGTAGAAATGGAGTTACTAATGTATTTTGACTATCATCCATTAAATATCAAGGTTAATGGAGAAGTGTTGTAGTGCCTGGTAGCTATTAAGAGAAAAAAAAAAACCATTAAAAGAAAAAACAGGATTCAGATCTAGGAAGATCAGTAATGATTTATTAAGGGAGTCATCTTATGACTTCTAGCTGATGGAAAAGAGTTATATTTCAGAGAATTGTTCAGTAACTTAAAGGTCGCTTTTTAGATTTTGTGTCTAAGAAAGTTGGGGTTAAGTATTTTGTAAGACAGAGCAAGTGGCAAATGATTTAAAGTTTTATATTCATAGCAAATGCGATTTTTCCTGCAAACCACTGAGACATTTATTTTGTTTATAAATTTTTATTATAATCTATGACAGTATGAAGAAAGGAATGATTTGAAATGGGATGGTCACATAAAGTTTAACAACCATAATGTATAAATTACAGAATTTTCATAGTAATCAAGGCAACTTTGTGTCTAGATCATTTGGAATGCTGTCACAAAATACCACAGATAGAGGGCTTAAAAACAACAGCAATTTATTTCTCATAATTCTGGATGTGGAAAGTCCAAGCTCAAGGCACCAACAGATTCAGTGTCTGTTGAGTTCTCACAGTTGGGTTCACAGATGGGACCTACTTCCTGTGTCACATGGTAGAAGGAGTGAGGAAACTCCTTGGGGCTTCTTTTATAAGGGTACTAGCACCATTCTTGAGGACTCTGTCCTCATGACTTAATTATTTCCAAAAGGCCCAGAACCTAATTCTGTCACCTTGGAGGTTCTGATTTCAACATGGATTTGGGAGGAACACAAACCTTCAGACCACAGCGTCTATGTAGTGGACATGGGACAGCATTGTGAAGTAGGCACATAATGTGTTTGGAGACATGTTGGTCTGCCTCTGTCTCCTGTGCTTCTGGCCCTGGAAGGAAGATGGTGTGCCTGTGTGTATGATGTGGATAGAGAATACCCGAAGTTATGAATTGCCTTAGTAGGGAGTGCTAGGGGAATTCCGTTACTACTCACTCAGCTCTTGGTGGTTCTGTGACTTTGTTAATCTCTGTGAGACTTAGTTTCCTCATCAACCCTTATTTTACCTGAAAATTAGATTGGATGTGCTCATTTAAAAATTATTTTACATTATCTTACATTTATCCATTTATTATTTGAACTTTATTACTGATTTTAGTCATAAATGTGCTTACCAGGAAGACAAAATTATGTAATACAGGGGCATTAATGGCTTTAAAAATCCTTTTTTAGTAGGTTATCAGGCTGCAAAATGATTCACAGTTGGACTCTTAGGGCCCTGAAAAATACCATTAAGTTCTGAAAGTTAATTTTTTTTTAAACTCATGTACTCAAAGGAAACAGCATCCTGTGATCTTCATAAGTAACTCCTTATAAATACCAGTTGCTCTTTCAGTCCACCCTCTTTTTGTTCATAGCATAATGCATAGCTTAAGCAGCTTTATGTTTGTTTTCACTTACTATTAATCTTGCGTCAGCCACTTGGAGGTTGTTTAAGCAAAACACTGATTTAATTGCTCCATTTGTCATTTCTTCTTGTTCTAGGCAATGGGCCTCACCATGACCGTTGCTGTACTTACAATGAAAACAACTTGGTGGATGGTGTTTATTGTCTCCCAATAGGACACTGGATTGAGGCCACTGGTCACACCAATGAGATGAAGCACACCACAGACTTCTATTTTAATATCGCGGGCCACCAAGCCATGCATTATTCCAGGTAAAAATAGTACCATGTTCATAAGCATGAAAGTGGGACAAGAGGTAGCACTGGGACAATGGGAATATTTGCTGTCCTGAAACTGTGGTGCTTCCCTTTGGAGGGGTCTGTAGGCCTGCAGTGCCTTCAGGAGTTACCGCGAATCAGTGGGTGAGCTCTTCTCATTCTAGATGTGAAAGACTTTTTTTATACCATTATTTCAATAGATATATATGCTGGCATCAACATATTTGGACAGGACAGTAGTTAGCCAATTTCTTACTGATACGGTGGGTTACAAAGGAAAACTACACTAAAATAGCCCAGATCAGTAATTGTATCCTTTATGCTTCTGACCAACAGTGAAATACAAATTGCTGTCTCGTAAAAATATTCAAGTAAGTGTGTGGAAAACAAGACACAAAACTAGATTGGATGCGATTATTTGCTTTATTATTTATTAATATTTTATGTCTTTGTTCATTTAATTACTATAACAGCAATATATGCCAAAATAAAAATTCAAACACTGAAGAGGATGCTAAATGAAGAGTAAGACTCATTGCACTTTGCTCCATCCCTACCCATCAGAAGAGATTATTTTTAATCACTTTATGATTGTTTTGGTGTCTTAAATAAGAAGCATATGTTTAATTTTAATATATTAATTTAGAATAGCTATTGATTCCCCTTTATTAAATGTGAGAAGTTTCTCTCTCTTATACATGTCCTCCCTCCACACTGTAATTTCTATAGACATAATAAAATAATTCTATTGTTACATACCTTCATATATTTCTATTTTGTGACCCACAATTTTTGACTATGCCTTGTGATGTTCTACTTCTTAATTGCAGAGATTTCCCACCCCCCTATATTTTTCTATCTCTACTTTCAGCTAACTCCTGCTTTCATTATTTTTATGTTTTCAAGATTTATAGAGTGGACATTTAATTTAGCAAATAGAGATGTCTTTCATACTTTGATGTTTTGAAATATAAAACCAATTTCCAAAATTTAAAACATTATGTAAGTTTATTTACAATAGAATATGCAATGTCTATACCATCCGCAAGGAGATGAATTCTCATATTCTTAAAGAATGTTTCATTTGAATGAGAGCTATAATTAATAGAGAATAAGAGGTAGGAGAGAGAGAAAATGCAACTTCATCATAGTGTTAAGGAATTCATATTCTTCTTGAACACACCTTTCCTGCAAATTCAAGTTTGATGCTAACCTTGCATAGTTTGAGGAAGAGAGGAGTTAAAAGTGACTGTGGTTTTATGGCCTAAGCAACAGAATTAATGGTGTTGCTGCCTACTGAGAGGTGGAAGACTGTAAGAGGAGCGATTTGGAATAGATGCTGGTATAAAATTCTATTTTAGTCATATATTTGCTACGTCTGTTAGATAACAAGAAAGAAATCAGTTTGATATCAGAAATTTGAGGGAGACGTTGGAAATAGACATAAAAAACAAAGTTTTCGATATATAGGCAGCATTCAAAGTGATGCTTCTGCATGAAGTCAAAAGAGGGAAATATAGAAGAGATGAAGAGAAACAGGGAGAGCACTGAGCCTCAGGGTGCACAGTGTGGGAGTCAAGCAGAAGTAGAAGGTCCAGAGAGAAGAATGAGGAGCACCTGTTAAGATACTCTGACCTTAATGAGCGAGAGTTTACAGGTGGTTTCTCATTTTTCCTGAACCACATTTACTGAACCCTTTTACCTGGGGAGTCATGTCTTAGGCTCTAGAAACTTCTACTATGTGATTATTTTTTGCCCCTTCATTGTCTTTGTTAGTACTGATATTTCTTATTCATTGTCATTGTTATTACTGATATTTCTTAGGTGGATATTGACCCATGGGATTTATTCTCTATTCTTCAGTTTTTATATTGAAGAGTATTGTTTTATTACTTTACATTTTGGGGGCCTTCATTTTTTTTTACCAACTGGAAAAATACTGAATTTTTTTCTTCATTTTGGCAATTATTTGTTAATTTTCATGGACTCTTACTTAGTATCATTGCCTTTTGAAATGTTGGTTTGTTCCAGTTCAAGAATGGATATATTCATAGATCTTTCTTAGAATACTTACCAGAATTGCTTTAGATATCTTTGGTCTCTCTCAACTCTTTTTAATTTTGAGACAGACTCTCACTAAGTTGCTTAGGGCTTTGCTAGTGGTATGTGAGTGGATCTTGTGTCCCTTAACACATCAGAACCAGATAGTTTGCCTGGTCTCTCCCTTTGGCTACCTTGAGTGAAAAGACAAGGAAGATCCACTCTAGGGTGCACCTCTCACTCAGAAGGCATTTGCCTCTTTAAGTAGATATTTCAACTTTTAAAGGAGATTTTTTTTTCAGCTTCTTGGGCACTATGAAAGCTGCATTTGAGGTTAGAAGGAACTAATATGGTTCATATTAGTTCAACTATGAAAGAAAGGTTGTGTTCCTTTACTTTCTTTAAAGCAACTTGATTTTACATCTAACTCACTATCCTACTGAATTCTCAGGTAATTCAACCTGTTCTTTTATATAGTAACATGTAAAATATATTCATAATTTGTAACAAATTATGTGTATAATATATAATGTGTGTATAGTCAGTCTTCCATATATGTAGGATCCATATCTATGGATTCAAACAACTGTGGATCAAAAATATTTGGAAAAAATTGGGTTAATACTGAATATGTATAGGTTTTTTTGTCATTTTCCCTAAATAATATGATAAAACAACTATTTTAATAGAATAAGTAGTCTAGAGATGATTTAAAGCATATGAAGGATGTGTGTAGGTTATGTGCAAATACTGTTGCATCTATAGATTTTGATATCTGATGGGGATCCTGGAACAGTTCACCCACAGATACAGAGGGATGCCTGTATATGTATTTATATCTGGAGTGTAATATATATGTGAAACATTCTATAGACACATGCCTATATACATATGAATGGACTAAGATCTCAAACTCATCAGCTTTAGATTTTACAAGTATTTTTTGTTCCTCTATTTAGCTCTATAGTGGAAGTAACCAGGAACTTGGTAATTAAATGACAGTTCTTTACAGTGGACCTCGTACCATGTCTTTACTTTAAAGTCCCATTACCTTTCAGTGTTTCTCGCAGTTCAAACTCAAAACAACCTATATAGAAATCAGTTGGATAGGGTCATTTTTAAAGATACAGATTTTGGGGTTCCACCAAGTCTTGAGAATCTTAATTTTCAACATATGCATGTAATTCTTATGTACACAAATGTTTGAGAACACTGTAATTATTCCAATAAAGACAGTAGTTTAAAATGGAAAAGGAATATTTGTATGTATCATCAGCCATTTTATTCTAGCTCCCCTGAATATTACAGTCACAGTGTCCCCTCAGTTGAAACTGAACAAGATAAAAATGTGCATTCAATTTAAAGAACAGAACTGTGGAGACATTCGTGCATTTTACTATTAAATTGAAAATACCTAATTGCTAGCTGCCTGCCATGTTCATCTGTGTGAATTTATCTTAGCTGCTGAAATAGATATGCACATGGTAGGTGGTATGTTTGAGCATATTTAATAAGAGTTACTAAAGCTCACCTAAGAATTTATAAATGCAAACTAACACTTTGTAGTTTGCATATAGTCAGGGAATTATGCCTCAAATTCTTTTATGGTTATATCTTCTATGATATAAATCATATCAGAATTGAATCATCCCCATCCTTCAACATGCTAAGACTTTCAAGAATACAAATATCTAATGGTTAAATTTTTATATAATAGGGCATATGATAAATTCATTCATTCAGTAGGAACTGTGTGAATGATTCTGTGTGGCCTGTATTGAGTGCTGGACAGATGGAGAGACACTGATCCCTGCTCACAAGGAGCCCCTGCCCTAGTGGAATTCAGGCACATAAACAGCTGTAATACAGTGAAATAATGGCTGTAATGGAATCTTATATGCAATGAGGGGCAGAAGTCATTAGTACGAGGAGATCTTTATGAGGAAGTAGAACTTGAATGAAAATGTCAATGATTTTTTTCCAGGAGGACATTTGGGAAGGAGAAATCAAGGTAAGACTATCAAGTGCAAATGTACAGAGATGTGAAAGTGCATCATTAGGGCGCTCAAATGATTTTGTCAAACCAAGATACTTTCAAGAGCAAACAGAGATATTTTCAGCACTTAGCCTGGACAACAGGTGTACGATTGGAATATTCCAGCACACCAGGGCTACCAGAGAATGTATCATTTAGAAGAGTCACTACCCCTCTATGTTCAGATTCAGAGATTTTGACAATCATGTACACTTCCATACTCAGGCTATGCAGAGTACCACACTATACTTCTCATCAACAGAACTTTTGTCATGCTAAAGAATGAATTTGCATTAAAGACCCAGATAACTAAGTTTAATGAGACATTAGTGGAAAAGGACTGCAATTTCTGTTTCTTGAAAAGGTTTATCACCAATTGAACAACTTCAAGAGACATAAATTAGACTTAATGAATATTACATTTTAGATTCTTCCAAAAATGTTACGATTTATAAAATGAATTGTAAAAGCATGCTTATACTTCATAGCCCCTTTAGCTTATAATGAAAAGATGTACAGTGATTTTCAAAATTCAAAGTCACTTTAAACTCTGCAGAACCAAAATTTTGCACATTTTAAAATACTGTTTAATCTGGTACATCTTCTGAAGTGAATGAAATTAATTGCTTTGGAGAGAGAATAAGGAACTTGGGTTCTAGCCCCAAGTCTCTCATTTCCTCCTGGGTAACCTTGGGACAATCCTGTTAATAGTGCTGGAAACTTAGTCCCCCCTAATTTGCAAAGTAAGCTGGTTGAGCTGGATGACTACTAAAGACAGTTCTGGAAAACGATTAAAGGTTAATGCTAATTTCGAAAGCTAAGGCTTATGTGACATTTGCCAACATGTTATATTGACCTAAAAATGACTGCGCTGTGTGTCAGCTTCTCTGGTTTCAGATCCAGGGACCAAATGCTAGTGCTGCTTCTAAGTGCTAATTTCCTTCATTTTTCTTGTCAGGACATACATTCAGTCCAATTCTATGGAATATTATATTTAGAAATACATATATTTTCTAGCCAGTATACAATAATCTTTAGTAAAATTGTATAAGCTTCTTATATAATGATTTTTTTAACAATTCATTTATAATTTTTACATTACATTTATAGTGAAACTTTGACAAGAATTCTTTTGGGAATACATGGAAAATAGCCACAAAATTCTGTGTGCAACGGAGCCTATTTACATTAGGCTCTGTTTTATAGAACAGAACTAATTCTATCATTCAAAATCAAGACATTATTGGCCAAAGGAGAAGCATTGTTTTGATTGGTATTAACATCTGATTGAATGATTTGAAATTCTTTTAAATCTTAAAACCAAGATTGTAATTGTCCATGCTAGCAGGAAAGGCAAAGGGCACACTCCTCTTTCTTGTTGAATTCTTCTGATGAGGTCACACCTTTTATTGAATATTAACTGGTGTGCAAGATTCTTCCAAGAGTTTCTTATCCCTGCCTAAATAGTGCTGTCCATATTTTATATGGTCATCCTTGTAGTTAATGGATGTCCTTTTCTTCTTATGCTTTAAAAATATTTTATACAAACATGTAAATATTTTAAGTAAATATTTTATGTTCATAATTATATTGGGATGATTTATTTTCAACAACGAATCAAAGGTAATATGTTAATGATAAGTATTAGTATCCTAATAGTAACGTGGCCTAATGTAAACAAAGCCCCTTAATTCTTACTTCTTAGTACTTCCCTGCTAAAGCCTGTGAAGAAACCAGGTTTTGCTAATGTGCTATTATGGAACCAGGGCAATTATAAAGGAAGCAGCTGGATTCTCTGCTGCCTTGTGCATTCTCAGCAGCATTGTTATTTAAATTATGATTGAAATGTCTTGATCACTGGTGAAGGAAAGGGAGATTGGAGAGTCTGATTGTCAGACCTCAGGTGTGCTTATAGGCTTGACAGCAAGAAAGAGAGACTATTTTATCATTAAATTAAGGAAATTAGATTCTTAAGTCATTATGTAGGTAAAATATTACTATAAAGTATGGAATTTTACTACAAAAGAGAGCAGAGCAGAGAAATGAGGGTATGTAGGATAGGGAAAAGTAATTTATAAAAAGAGTGCTATTGCAGCCTACTTTTGTACTAATGAAAATAGTCCCATAGAATGGGAAAAATTAGTGATTAAGAGGAGAGTGGAGACTGTATGTGCAAAATTTACCATGAAGAGAATAAGCAGGTTTATCCTGGGGCATGGGAGGCTGGAAGAGAAGCCAGGTGGGGATGCAGTAGGTCCCTGTGGTAGTGAGAGCAGATGGAAGCTCATGTTGTGATTGCCACTGTGAAGTGAAAAGCCAGGTCTCCAAGAGATTGAGAAGGACTTTTGGGTTTGAATGAGACATACAGATAGGGTGACTAAGGGAACGGAAATGAATGGACTCATGAATTTTAATTTTTACGAGATTCTCTCAATTCCAATATTTATTACAGTATTACAACATTACCGTGGCTATGACAACCAAAGAAGGTATTCTCTCATATTAAATGAATATGGAAGGTGGACAGGATATTTTTTGAAACTCACATAGCATTTCTCTAGCATTTTCTATGTGACTCGTCAGATCATAAAGAAGTCTAAGTAACATGCTAAAAAAATGTAATCATGAAAAGTTGGGGACTTTACACCCTATTTTTCATAGCTAGAATTAAATATATTATGCCAGCAATTATGGAAGTTCCACTTCGGGAAGCCCTGTCTATCTTTTTGTGTTAAGAGTCCAGGAACACATCAGAGAATGCTTCTATCTTGTTTTCAGAAGACTGGTATAGTTAGGACATTTTGCTTTTCATTCATTGATTATAACTGTTTAAATTGTCTTAAAATGACTAGTTTCTTAGATCATAGTCTTCTCCTTGAACAGAATACAAGGATCATCAAACAAACTTATGGAGGAAGAATCAATTTTAAAAAGTAGCGAATCAGTTTTGAACTTGACTATTTATGTATCATAAAGGCCTTATTACTTTTCTGTTCACAACATGTTTTTTTGCTAATGGAAGATCTTTCTTTTTGCATTTTGATAAGTTGTAAAATGTCTTTTCCATTCTTCTTTTCCTGAATTCTTTTAATTTTTTCGAGTGTCATGTAGACCCTCTTGTTCCTGAAAAGAGAATCAGTGGTGATGACATATTAGCTTAATTGATCAGCATGTTTAAACATCACCCTGAAAAAATATGGAGTGTATTCACACACACACACAGAGATAACATCTACTTGTAAGTCTCTCCATTCCATTATGCGATAATTTTTTTTTATTCCCAGGTCACAAGGTAGGTAAGTATTACAGGATGCTGGGGAAGGACTGTGGGATCCAGCCTTGAAAGCAGGGAGTAGCTTAGATATCCTACAAGGATTATACCAGGGAAGTAAAACCGTAGCAAGGGGTTTTAACCTTTGTCTAGTTCTGCCTGCCAGACAAAGCACACTGCTCAGCACCCCCTCCAGATACATATGGCAAGGGTGCTGAGGAGCTGCTCTGAGGTAGGAGCACTGGGGAAGCCACAGAGCTAGAGTGCCCAGATTCTTCTCCCATCTCTTCCTCTTGGCCTTCGTTTTCTTTTCTTAGAGCATTCCACCATCAACTTCTGATGAAAACCCAAATCTAAATATAAATGACTGACACAAAAATCCTGGTTACTTTCACTAGTCAAATTTTAAAGCTCATATAGTTCAAAGTTCAGAGACATTTGCACTAATAGGAGAGTTTAAATGGTGACCTCACCAAGGATTTAGGCCCATCTGTGGATGTCCATATAAAATCCAGTTTTAGCAAAGAACCCAAATCAATTTAGCAAAAACCTCCCACCTTAGATAATTGATTACCATATGTGATCAGATTCCTTGTCCTTTTTCACGTCCAGGTAATGTCTGATCACCCTGGCCTGCCTGCAGCAAGAATCCTGATAGGTCAGTTTAGCCAGAATCTCCTTGACCCCTGACATTTCCTTTTAGTCAGTTTTCCTTCCACTCACCCTTTTTCTGCTCCTTAGCTATAAATCCCCATTTGCCCATATTGTGTTTGGAGTTGAGCCCTATCTCTGTACCCCATTGCGAAGTCCCATTGCTGTGGTCCCTATGCCTATTGCAGTGGTCCTGAGTAATATTTCCTTACTGTATTCTAATAAATATTAAATGACTTGTTTTTCTTTGACAATTTTTAGATAATTTTTTGGTCTAATTTTAGGAGGGAAGAGAAACCTTATGTTAAAATCAGGAAAGAAAATAGAGCATCTTATAAATGATAAATTGATTGAAAACATGATCAATTTGTTGCAAAAATAATAGGTTTATACAGATGAGCAGCAACCATTTCTGTGCCAAGCAAAGCACATTTTTATTTATAAAGTTACTTGTATATTTACAGTTGATTTGTAGGAAGCAAAAAGGACCAAGGACAGAGAAGAGAGAAACATGCTGCAGAAGGAAGGAATAGACTTCTTGTCTGGATGTGTCTGCTTTTCATTCAGCTATTCTGTGAAAGTAGAATGGATAATTTTTAAAAGCCCATTTCCTTCTGAAGTATTCTTTGTTCCTTGAGAGTTCATTCTGAATAATCTGTGGTTTCTGATGTAACCACAGGTTTGGAAGTAGGACCTTTTGTGTCTCATTGTTCATAACCATAGCAATGAGTGTTTATTACTTTAGTTCTTTCCAAAGAAAACAAAGCCAGGGATGCAGCGCATGTGAAAGAACCATTCTGATAAAGGTCAGTGATCACATCCATCCATCAGTGGTTCTTGACCAGAATGATGGCTGTTTACAGTTGATGAGGTTTCCAGAGCTGTCTTATAATTCAAGAAATCAAATCAAATATTGTTCATTAAATCAAGGAGGAGGAAAAGGGAGGATATAAATAGTATCATAAAATCAAATGTTGTGTAGTTAATTGATTATAGAAATAGATGTGAACATCAGAACATCACATTTCAAAATGTCCTTTCAAAATTTCATGAGATTGTTTAACATTATTCCCTACATTAAAAAAAAATTGTAAGAAGCTGATTTGGAAGTGTCATTTTGATTATGTATCATGTGTCCAGTATTGTGTTAAGTATTGTTCGAATTTTTCAACTTACATAATAAAGAAGTAGTATGGTATTTATTTATGTCACAAAGGCATTCTTCAGTTTGTGAAAAGATTCCTTTTCCTTTGGAGAAGGAGACACTCTCAGGAAGGAGCTGCACGCAGGACAGGATCTCTCTCCACTGAATGAGCAATACCTCAGGGATACTTTTGGTCACTGCTGGTTACTGCTATGACTAGGAAAAATAAAGAGTAGGAGAAAGACAACCTCAGAACAGTTCATTCACATTTCAACAGTGAGTAAGGAGAAGTTTAAACAGCCTGTGAACTGCAGGTGGTGGTGTGGCTTGCATGACAACTTTACCTAGCAGTGACTCATGACTTACATCCATCAGATTTTGTGCATATTGTGTACCAACCTTATTTTTCAATTTCTTTGCCATTTTCTGTATTTCTAGTCTACTCTCTATGGCTCCCCGCCCCCACCTTTCCCTCTCCCTCTGCAGCTATGCCCGGTCTTCCTGTCTCTGATAACTCCCTCTGGTTCTTCCTGTCCTTTTTTCCTATTGTATGACTTTCCCCCTTTTTTTTCTCCATTGTCTTCTTAATACTTTGTTAACTGGATCCAATATGGAGTTGAAATACATATCTAAAATGTATTTAAAATGTTTTGTACTTTCTTTACTTAATATGGTAATGAGGTGACTAACATGGTTTCATTCCATTCATTCATTCATCAAATATGTTTTGAGTGCCTACTGCTTGCTTTCTGCCAGGAGCTACATAGGAGTGGTTCAAAATTAAGCAAGACCTAGTCTCTTTCTCAGAAGCTAAGAGTTCTGTGGTAGAAGAAAATAAAATATGCATTACTATGGAAATCTTAATGCAATTAAGTCACTTGTAAGAGTAACTTACAAAATCTCTGTGATTTTCCAACCTTTTTTTAAAAAAAGTGGTCTTGAATGAATCAAGGTCTTGCATTCCTGTTTAAATCTCACTACATTTAAAATATGACTTTGCTTTTAAAAATTTCGTCAATATTTTATTGCTAGGAACAACTTTATTTAAAGAGTAGATAGATTATGCACTTAAAATTTCATGAAATAAGGAAGTTAATAAAAGTTTTATTTATCTCACCTTCTTATTTTCTCATCCTTAATAAGATCTTTTCTGTAATTATTCTATTGAAGTAAAGAAAAAGGTTTCTGGGTAAAGAATAAGACTGTCTAAAATTTGTATTTTAGAATTTCATTATTATTAAAAAATAAAATTTCACCGATTGTTGAATAGTATAGGAGTGTTACCTGGCATGACACCAGAGCATGATTCATGTGGTGGTTTACTTGAATTCCAACCCTCCACCCCATCCTCTGTGCAGTGGGAAGGCTGCCCTGCTCTGTGTCAGAAGGCTGGTTGGATAATAATCTTAGATACCATACAGAAACCTAATTGGTGGGCATTATGATCTTTGCAGCAACAGAGACTTAAAAATTTTGTAGTAGACTTTTTTTGTCCCAGGATGAAGTAATAGCTCCTAAGAAATTACTTGTATTAATCTTTTTAAGTTTGTAAGTCAAATGGCTGATATTCTATCACATCCCCATTGGAAGTGTTTGCGTTAGTAAAGAGGCCTCTTCTGTTATTTAATTTTCAAGAATATCCAACTTTATGGTTTGAAAAATCTTTCTGGAATTTATATAGGGAAAAGTAAACTTACAAATAATTCTGAACACTACAGCAAAATAGAGGTCAAATAATTATATAAGGCATCTAATCCATTTGTAAGATCGATAGGTCACACTGCATGTTCCAGTGGTTGGGAGTCCGAGCCTCACGGAGGCCTGTTTTCTCACAAAGGAGTGTCATTAAGCCATAAAAATAATGAAGTCCTGGTATGTGCAGCAAAATGTGTAGGAACATGGGGCTGCCCATGCTCCAGCTAAATGAAATAAGCTGGATGCAGAAAGACAAGTTCCATGTGTGCTCCCTCTTGTGTGGATGTTTTTTAAAAAAAGATGATCAGATTGTATAAGAGTGATTATTAGAGGATGGGAAGGGTGGGGAGGAAGACTAGTGGGAGGTTAGGTAAGCGGGACCAAAAAGGTGGAAGTAATTAGTCCTCATGTTCTACAGAGAATGGGGGCTATGGTTTGTAGTGAGCTAGTATATATGAAAAACTACAGGAGAGAAGCCAAGGGGTTCCGGATGCAAAGCAATGCTAAGGACGTGGAAATGTTAAATCACACTGACTTGATCAGTGCAAGTTGTGAGCTTGTGATGAAATATCACACTGAACCCCCCAAATATGAAGTTATTGCATTAAATCAAAAATTAAAAAGTTAAGGAGATGGAAATGTTAACTACATTCTATAATCAATGCATTGAATTAGCACACTGCACCCTGTAAACTACCACAATTAAAATAGTAATTTAAAGTAACATAATTAACTAATTAAGTTAAAATCAAAACCACTTTTGAATTATGAAATCATAAAAACTATTATGACTTTTTACTTTTTACTTTAACTTACAAAAGGCAAAATAGCTTTTTTTACATATTTAAGTTTGTGGAATGGCTTAATAAGGCATGTGTCACACCAGACTAGGTTTTTCTTTTAATTGCTAAATTATGAAATGAATTTTAATGAAAACAATATAATGTTCATCTGGAATTCAGTACACTATGCCATTACAAAATAAGAGTGAAATGAGATTTTTTGGTAGTATTTTAAATGAAAAGAATAAGAAAGACATCTGCTGGGATTTTTTCTTTTAGAAATAAAAGCAATAACAACTAACTCTCTGGCTGAAAACATCTCATAATTGTGGTAATAGTAATGAGAAGGAAAATAATGAGTTTAGGAGCAAAAGTTAGCTATTGTGTTGTAAATGGTGAATCTAAACTACATATCCTCATTAAAAATAAGAAGCCCATAAATTTTAAAAATGCTATAGAGTACAGAACGGGTCAGTCATTTAATGGAGCATATCTATAATTAAAATGCAAAATAAAGAGGGTAAAATATGACTGCATGCTTGGATGGATACAGACAGTATTTGCTCTCCAACTTGGGCTTTAAGTATTTTATCTCATTGACTTAACCAATTTCTTCAACTTATTTAAAGATACTTGCCTTGGGCTGCTTTGTGGCTAATATAAACAGGTTTTTAAATATCAAAGTGGTAAATATAGAGTGCACATAAACATACCTACTGTAACTGAGAGAAAAATAAGGAAAGAAGTTTTATTCCAGACATCTATGAAGTGAACAACGTATTATGATGTACCAAGCTGATGGGAATTCAGTCTTCTTAGTTTAGGACGAAGTTGAAGGGCAGTCCAAAGAGATGTATCACCCGAGTGTCTGGATGCCTGGGTACGGCAGACTCCAGGGACAGAGACTGTAAATCTTCTACTGTTTTAAGAGCTAAATGACAGTCTTCTGATTAGAGAGTGAAATTGGTCCTCAGAATGAACTTGAAAATCTTAAAAGGCTGCACTCTGATCCTAAAGTTCTAAGAAAAATCTGCCCTGTGATAGCCTCAGACCCCAATCGACCAAACAGGTTTTTACCAAAATGTTATTTATGTTAAAAGTCAGATCCATGGATCAAATCTTTAAGAGAGAGGGTATAAAAGGAAAAAGAGCAAATTAAAGAACAGGAATAGAGAAGAACATATATGAAGAAAGGCAAAGACCAAAAGAAAAGCTAACTATACTGTAATGGCGAGAATAAATCCTGTCCATTGCATGGGAAGGAAGGCATCGGTAAAATACTTTACAAGGTCTTTCTGGAAAGAGAAGGAATTAGAAGGATTAAATTGTCAAGATAGAGGAGTTGGGGAGCACACTATGGGCACATTCTTTTGTTTATTGTGATTTCAAGTTTTATTGTTGATTCTAAACCCATTATTGAAATTCTCTACAACAAATCCTGCCTTATTTTATTAGCAGGAAAAATTCTAGGTTTTCCTAAAAATAAGCTAATAAGTAAACATAAATAAGAACAAAGAGAATGTTTTACCTTGAGCAGCACAATTTTGAGTTCTGCCTGTTTTTATTTACAATGCTAGCTAAATTTCATGCTCCCAGACCATCAGATAACTTTAAAAGAGTCACATCGTTCAGTGATGTTTCCAAGACCTCGAATACTGTGCATGGCATTATGACCATGCACAGTAGCAGTTTAATAGCATAAACTGAATTGGGAAATGAACCCATCCAGCTCATATGGCTCCTTTGGCCTAAGAACCTTGTCTCCTGTTCCCACCTGATGCCATCATGTCACCATCTTGCTATATTCTGATATTGACCAGGCTCAGTCTCTAATGCCACCATTTCCATGAGACCTTTTCTGGGAGTGAAGGTGGAGACCTTTTCCATTTCATTGACTGTTACATGCCCATCCTCAGTACCGGCACTTTGCTTACATGATTTGAAAGTTCAGTGATACATCTCAATTTTCCCTTAAAAAGACTGTCTACTGCTGCAGGGAAGGGTATAGATCTGAATTCAGCTTCATATCTATTTACTGCTTTTAGCATGTTATCTTGCATATAAACAATGCTTACATGTGTAGATTGAATGGTGAGCTTTGTGAAGTTTAATGGCTCATTATTCTTTGCCATCCCGGATCTTATTCAGAGCTTTTGGAACTGATCAGTAAGTCTTGTGTGGTGTCACAGGGTGGAGTGGAGGAGATGACAACTGAGTTGCTACAGAATTGTAGTTTGGCCACCACTGGGCACAATGCCCTCTTCCTTTCTGAGTCTCTAGGCTGCCAGAATCTACCATGTATTGTTGGAATCTCAAAGGAAGTGATGTTTCCAGGTGTAACTAATTATGACCAGTACATATTTTCATGGGTAATTGGATAGTAGGGAATGGAGAAGAGCAAAAAATCCAAATTATAAGAAAATTAGAACATAGAATTGTAGCCTCTTCTAGAGTCAATCAATCTCAAATCATCAGGGGAAACTCAGATGAAGGTGCTTGAGTGCTTCATGTTCACTTCTGCACAAAAGAGTTAATATAGCAGGCCTGAGATTGCCTATTCTTAGAAAAGCCCACATGTAACTTTGGCCCTTTTCTGGTGCCTGAGATTTGACTGGTAAATAGTTCCCTACACTGATGTTAAAACAAAACACCTTCCCTAAATGGCAAGGGTGACTCACTGTACTTAAACTGTGCACAGAATGTGTTCATGTTTAACACAGCCTGCCTTATGGTAGTCTAGAACTTTGGCACCTGCTAGGGGAGGGTGCCTACCTACCTGCCCCCAGAGGTAGCCATTAGCAGAGGCCTTCAGAGAGCTTCTCTGGTAGAAGTACTCGCCTTGTGTTGCTGCGCTTGGTGCTGGAGGAGTTGAACACACTTGGAGCAGTTCCCCTGGGAGGGGACTCCGGGAACCTTACACCTGGTTTCCTCCCAACTTCTCCTCATCTACTTTTCTCCTTTGCAGTATTTTGCCTTGTATCTTAGTTTTTATCTAATAAATCTCAGTTGTGTACAACTCTGTGCTGGGTCCTATGAGATATTCTAGCAGATTATAGAACCTGGTTGACAGTCCATGTGGGATGCTGTAATGAAATACCATAAATACTGAAGTTTATGAACAACAGTAATTTATTTCTCAGTTCTGGAGGCTGGGATGTCCAAGCTCAAGGCACCAAGAGATTTGGTGTCTGGTGAGGGTCCACTTTCTAGCTGATAAATGGTACCTTCTTACTGGGTTCTCACTTGGGGAAGGGAGCTTTATAAGGCTGATCTTACAAGGACACTAATCCTATTCACAAGGGCTCTGTTCTCATGATCTAATCAACTACCCAAAGCCTTACCTCCTAACATTAGAACTTGGAGTTTAGGATTTCTTTTTTTAGAATTTTAATTGGTGTACATAATTACACATAATAGCGAGATTTGTTGTTACATATTCATACATGCACACAATATAGCAGTATAATTTGCTCAATTGCTTACCCCAGTCTTTCCCCATTCCATTCCCTCCTCTCTACCCCAGGTCCCCCTTCCACACTGGTTTCCCTTCTATTTTCATGAGATTTTACCCCCAGCCCCATTTTTCTCTTTATCTTCTGTATATGAGAGAAAACACACAACCCTTGATTTTCTGAGTTTGGCTTATTTAGTTTAACATAATGCTCTCAAGTTCCATCCAGTTTTCAGGACATAATTTCATTCTTCTTTATGGCTGAATAAAACTCTGTTGTGTATAAATATATATCACATTTTCTTTATCCATTCATGCACTGAAGGACACCTAGTCTGGTTCCATAGTTTGGCTATTAAGAATTGTGCTGGTATAAACACAGGTATGCATGTATTGTCTGGTATACTGACTTTAATTCTTTAGGATAAATACCAAGTAGTGATATAGCTAGGTCATTGGTGGGTTCATTCTGAGTCTTATGAGGATCCTTGAAGGTTAGAATGTCATATGAATTTTGAGGGGACACATTCAGACCATAGAAGTGGGGGTGGTCATGGGGAACCCTGGCACACACTTTGAAGGACCCAGTGCAGCTAATGTCCAGAGCCAATTCTGGCCAGGACTGACAGGCTGTCACAAAGCTCATCACCACCAGGGAGTGGGGCTGTAGGTAGCTTTTTGACTCAAGCCACGTATCTGGTCAGGCTGTGTGAATCCAGAGTACACGTGTGTCTATTCTCTGAGTGGCTTTTTTTCCCATCAGTTCCTGCTTATATAAGGTAGTTTTTGAAAAATTCTGTGGTGAGTTGGATTGCCAGGGTTTGAATCACAGCTTTGCCATCTCTTAGCAATAGAATTTTGGATAAAATTGTTAATTGCTGTCTGTCATCTGTTGGATAATAATAACAATGAAACTTATGAGCTTGATTCTAGGATTAAATGAATAAAACATTATCACACTTATGAAGTACCTGAAACATGTTTAATTATTATCATAATAGGTTTTATAAATAAGCAACAATAGTTTTTTTGTGATTTTATGTTTTAGAACTCAGCGGGGAAGTTTTCCCCCTGTCTGAAGATGAAAATCTGAACGGGTCAATAATAAAATCTGTATACTTAGTTATAAAATGAAATCTTTATGTTCTTCTCAGAAGAATCACTATTATGGGATAGTCCAGGTTTCAATTTTATTTAAAATAAAATCTTTTAACATTTTTCTTTGAATTTAATATTATTTATGTACTATTAAAATCTTAAGCTTTGATTTATTTTATAAATAATTTAATGGTAAATAAATTAATGATAAAATGATAAATTTTTACCTAGCCATTTGTTTTACACATGTTGAAATGTCTAAATAAATCATTTTGCTTTTAGTATGCCTTTTAAACTTAACATGCAGTTTGTTTTGCTTCTTGAATCATCAAGAAAATAGTTTTTTGTTTATTGTTTTTTGTGCAACTCCATTGATATTTAGTGTTATAAAGTTCTTGGTCTTAATTGCACCTTTTAAGTTTCCTGTTTTTAGTGCTTTTAAAGTGTTTCCTCCCTCCCTCCCTCCCTCCCTTCTTTCCTTCCTCCTTCCTTCCTTTCCTTTTTCTTTCTTTTTTTCTTTCTTGTTTTCTTTCCTCTTTCCTTCCTCCTTTCTTTCATACCAGGGATTGAACCCAGAGGCACTTAGTCACTGAGCCACATCTCCAGCCTGTTTTATTTTTATTTTTTCATTTTAAGACAGGGTCTTGCTGTGCTGCTTAGGGCCTCACTAAGTTGCTGGTGAACTTGAGATGCTCCTGACTCCGCCTCCTGAGTCACTAGGACTACAGGTGTTTGTTGCTGCCACCCAGCTTAAAGTATTTCCTTTTCTTTCTCTTTTATGTATGATCATCTTTCTGATAAGGTATACAGAATGCTTCTTGTTCTACTAATTGTTGCCTTTTAAGTGATAGCATGTTATTGCTTCCAAGACCATAGATATAACAACACAACTCCTAGCCTTTTTGGCAATCTCAATTTTTTTATTATTATTATTATTATTATTGTTAGCTGTAATTTTCCTCTGTTCCTTATTGTTATCTATTTTTATTTTTTATTGTATAGTTCTATAAGTAATGAATTGTTTTAAAAATTAACCAATTTGTTGAACTTAATCATATTTTAAATTAATTGCTTGCTAATCATGTGTGTTTCGTACAATGACATTACCTATCCTAGCTCCCTTATTGGTTTGACTGGATTAATTAACTAAATAAGAGTTTTTAACAAAGGATTCATGGAGGTAGTATTTCCTAAATTTTCCGCATATTTAATGTGCCTTCCTATTATCTTTTTACAAGAATGACAATTTGGTTCGATATTGATTTTTTGAATTGCCTTCAGATATCTTTAGCTATTGCTTTTGAGCTCCTTATTTAATTATTGCTATGGCCAGGCTGATGCTTATTTTGTCCATAATACGTGACTATTAATCTTGAAAAAACTCTTGAAAGTTCACTAAACTTTTCCAGGATATGCTTTCCATTTTGATGTTTTTAATTAATGATTGTCCTCCCTCCTCTGTGCTATATATAGGTCCCAACCCTGTCTGACCAATCTGGGTTAGAGGTCAATCAATAAGTATTTGTAGAATTTAGTGCACCCAACTTTGACCCTGTAGAATGGACATCTTCAGGGTCAGAAGTACTGTGCTGATTCTTTTAGTTTGGTTCAAACGGTTTTACATTTTGACCATTTCTTGAAATTAGTAGTGTAACATTATTTATAGACTTGGTGATATATTGTTGACTATTTTGATTTTGTGTCTAGTTTGGAGAGGAAGGTCTTGCAAGCCTGTGTGTATACTGATATTTTTCCTATAAGTAAATTTACTTTAAGATGTTAAAATTTGTTATAAATAGAACAACAAGATGCTGATGTTCAGTTTTTCTTAGTTCACAAGGAGCAGTAAACAGAAAACACCTACTTCATCAGTAAGAAAGGAGATTAAATTTCACTAAGTATCTTTTAACTTCTAAGTATTGTGCCTGTAGGTATTACCTCTGATAACTTGCATGAAATTTAATTCTTTTAACACTTTACAATACAGGTGCTAGTGCCCTCTTTTTAATGGTGAAGAAAGGAATACACAGATAAGTTAAAAATCACTAACCACAATTATATAACCAGTAAGTTGTAGGACTGCTTGATTTTAAGGATGTCTATGTAACATGCTATCCCATAGAATCATGACAAAAATAAACACTAATTTTCTAGAACAAGGAGGCAAGAGAGAATTCTCTTATTTACTGAATATAGGTTTTTTTTTATTTCATAAAAATGGCCAAATTGTGAGATTTTTTTTTTCTCAGGAGAATGTGTTTTCTGTGGTTTCATTTTTGTCATTGCTATCGATATTTGGAAACTAAACCTTTAACTTACCTTTTCTACTCTCTTACACATGATTAGACTTCTGGGTTTGCTCTGAACATTTCCATTTTAAATCATGTAGGAAAAATAGGTCTTAGCCAAATGCTCAGATTGTATTTTTGTGTCAAACATTTAAAGATATTCAGTAAAAGCAATACTTAGAAACATGTTCAGCACTAAGAAGTAAATTTACGTCCTGCTTTGATACTGTTAATGTTAGGGTCATGAATTTATGTTTTTCAAACTTAAAAAATAAGTTTGAATCACTAAATTCTTGTGCTTTTCTTTTTCTTTCTTTCCCAGTACTTCTTTTTGTTTCATAAGGACCATTTCAGTAGAAACACCACCCAAAAGATTTTTATGTCAATCCCTAAAAAAATTCTTTTTAAAAATTTTAGGGAGGTCTAAAGCCAACAAGCAACATCCTTATCAAGTATTTATATTCCTCATGACTTTGAGTCCTTTCAATATTAAATTTTAAAATATTTTTGAAATCATTTTGCTTTGTAAGTTTGAAAATAAATTATAACTTCTACCTCTCAAATATTTTGGAGCACTAGTATCACTGGGGAAATTTTTGAAGTTAGGGACCCTATGTTCTTTACCTTTGTATCTTTGCAACTTATTTCAATGTCTGGGTACAGAGTACATACCACACTATTACTGAACATTTCTTTGGATTGACTTTTTTGTTTTGTTCATAGAAGTTATTCATGAGTAACTTTTACATGAGTGACTTTGCACTTAGCTAGCTCCTTGGACAGTACCCCAGATGTACAACAATAGGTGATTAGGCACTGAAGTAGATATAATAGAGGATAATGGTGAGAGACCACTGGGGACACCAACCTGCTTTCATTTCACACACACACAAAAATTGCCATTTGGAATAATAGGTTCCTGGAACTTCCAAAAGTTCAGATTTGCTCTAGTGTTAGTATGGTGCTTATTTATTTGTGTATACACACACACACACACACACACACACACAAACTCAGCCAAACCAAATCAAACAAACAAAACCAAATCAAACATACAAAACAATCTACAAAATCTTGTGGAATGGAAAAACAATTGACAATGGTAAAAAAAAAAAGAATGTCAACCTCAAGGATCTGATAGTCCAGAGCAGGAAACAGAGACATATATACTTATACTATCTATCACTGGTGGCAAAAGTCTGACACACACACACACACACACACACACATATATATGTATATATATATATATATATATACACACATACACATACAGATGTGTGTATATATATACACACACACATATATGTGTATATATATATGCATATACACACACACATACATACATACATATACAGACATACACACACACACACATACAGATACATAGGAACTCTGGAAACATGGAAATATTAGCCAAAACATCAATTTTATTGATATATAGGACTCAGACTAAGTAGAATTGCTTTTATGTTAATACTAGCATCTCAGTAGTCAGTTACCATATTACCTTTATCAGTCAAATTTTCTGCTTTATTTCGCACTAGCAGGGAGTGATGTCAGTGAAGAGATTACATATGCCTACTGTTCCTGCAGAAATGAAGAAGTGAGTTAGAATCTAGGCCAGGTGTAATGAACTTGACAGACTTTGTAGAAACAAGTTTACTAGGAAACTTGGAATTTCTGTTGGACTCAGTATGGCAGATTGAGACAGTTTTTTTTTATTTCTTAGAATAAGGAAACTTTCAGTAACAGAGAAGGTTAAATTATTTTTATTCTTTTGATTATTGTTACCTGGTCCTAAAAGATTTTCTGCTTGTCTGTGCTTTCACACAGTATTAGGATTATATACTTTCTGCAGAAAATGGTAAAATTAACACTATAAAAATACATCACCATGTTGACAAATATATATAATGAAATCTGAGATTAGAACAGTGCTGGGTTAAGAAATTTCAAGAAAATATTCCTGCCCTACTGTCCATTGGGAATAATAAGGCATCAGTGTCTGGCAATTTTAGTAGCAATGTATAAATTAAACAAGTGCAGACAAGATCAGAAAAGTCCCTGAAAAATAGAATGAGATACATGCTCTTGATGGTTAATTTTATGTATCTACTTGGCTAAGCCATGATACCCAAATGTCTGGTCAAATGTTTTTCTAGATATTTTTGTGAAGACATTTGCGTTAAGTTAGCTTTTTACTACCATAATGAAAGACTGGAGATAGGCTAAATTTATCAAAAAGAGAAGTAGATTTAGCACACAGTTTGGGAAGTGGAAAGTCTGAAGAGTATGGCACAAGCTCTGGCAAGGGCCTCCCATTTGGCCGTTCCCTGATGGTGGATAGCAGTGGTGGGAGTGAGTATGGGAGGGGGAATCACATCTCCATCTGCGAAGCCAGAGGGAGGCTGCATGGGGCCAGAATCAGACCTTTATAACAACTCTCTCAAAAGAACTACCAGACTTTATAGCAACTCTCCTACAAGAACTATCTTAATTTCTTCTAAAAGCAGTGCCCCCGATGACCTAAGGACCTCCCAAAAGGTCCCACCTATTTTTTTAACATTTATTTTATTTTTATGTGGTGCTGAGGATCGAACCCAGGGCCTCATGCATGCCAGGTGAACACTCTATCAACCCAGGCCCCAGCCCCACTTCTCAAATGTTCCATCAGCTTCAGTATTGTGTCACTAGGTACCAAACCTCCAGCACATGGATTGTAGGGGACAAACTATGTTCAAGCTATAGCCATAAATTTTAGATGATATTAACATTTAGATCAGTCAACTTCTGAGTTGAGCAGATTGCCCTCTGTAATGTTGTGTAGACCTGAAGAGAAAAGACTGACCTCTCCCGAATAAGAGTGAATTCTGTCCACTGACCACCTTTGGATTAAACTGCATTGTCAGCAGCTCCCTGAGTCTTTAGCCAGCTGGTCTACCCTGCAGATTTAGACTTGTCAGTCTTGTAATCAATGAGCCAATTCCTTAAGTCTCTTTTCCTAACACACACACACACACACACATACACACACACACACACCCTATTAATTCTTTTTCTCTGGAGAAAGCTGATTAACACAGAACCAATGGCAGCTGAGTGTGGTGGCCTGATCAGAGAACATTGGCCAATGACCTGATTATCATATATCTCTTGTCTTACTTCCTTTCCTGTGCTTAATCTTCTTTCCTAAATGGCAAGCTGCTCAAGGTCAGTGGGAATAATATCAAAGGTCTGGTATGGATAATGACTTTGAAGGAGAATATCTTTTAATCTTTATGTTTAAAGCAATCAGAAGGTACTTGAATGCAAAAGAGGTAGGCTTGTCATAAGGATTTCCATCTCCACTGGTTATTAGGAAGGCTTGTAGAGTTCACCGACAGTCCTGTGGAAGCTTACTAGATGAACAGCCTAGACTTTGCTCTTCGAGAGTTGCATGGCATTGTATGGGTGATCCTGTGTCTCTATGCCTGCTTCTGCTTATTGCTTAATCAAGATAATAGAATTTCATGTAACTACAAAACTTGGCAAAGCTAACAGTGCCACTGTAAGCCAGGAGAGTGGTAATCTGGAATAATAAGGGGCATGAGAGGGGTAGTTTAGGGCTGGTGAAAGTTCTGCTTCTGGGACTTCCAGAAGGAAAAAATAAAAAATAAAAAAATTTTTGGGCAGTGTGCATATTGGGTGCTTTTTAAAAAAATATTTTTGTATTCATTCTAAATAGTTGTCATGACAGTAGAATGCATTTTGACTCATCATACATAAATGGGGTATAACTTCTCATTCTTTGGGTTGTACATGATGTATAATCACACCAGTTATGTAGTCATACATGTACATAGGGTAATAATGCCAGATTCATTCTACTATCCTTCCTGCCCCCATACTCCTCCCCTCCCCTCACTCCCCTGTACTTAAAGTAACCCTACTCTTCCTTAGCCCCCTCTGTTAGTGTGAGTTAGCATCCACATATCAGAGAAAACATTCAGCCATTGGTTTTTGGGGATTGGCTTATTTTGCTTAGCATGATGTTCTCCAGCTCCATCTGTATACCAGCAAATGTCTTTATTTCATTCTTCTTGAAGGCTGATTAATATTCCATTGTGTATATGTGCCACATTTTCTTTATCCATTCATCTGTTGAAGGGTACCTAGTTTGGTTCCATTGTTTAGCTATTGTGAATTGAGCTGCTCTAAACATTGATGTGGCTGTATCACTATAGTATGCTGATTTTAAGTCCTTTGGGTATAAACCAAGGAGTGGAATGACTGGGTCAAATAGTGGTTCCATTCCAAGTTTTCTAAGGAATCTCCATACTGCTTTCCATGGTGGTTGCATCAGTTTGCATTTCCACAGCATGTATGAGTGTACCTTTTTCCCCACATCCTCGCCAACATTTATTCTTGATATTCTTGATAATTGCTATTCTGACTGGAGTGAGATGAAATCTTAGAGTAGTTGAATGTTACATTTCAAAAAAATGGGGTTTGAAAGTGCATATACTCAGTGTTGTAAATACACATTTTTTTGATAGGATGCCAAATTCCTCCTGTGTACTAAGGATAAATAACCAAAATGGCTTCTTGTGAACCGTTCCCTTCAATAGTTTCCATGAGAAAATTAGATTCCTATTAAAGGCAAACATAAAAGGTTGCAAAGATAGGCAAAGAAAAGCAAGCTTTTTGGAGGTCCATTAACTGATTTTCAGTACATCCACCTAAATTGTGCTTTAGATCTTTGATACTAATGTTTATCTCAGGAATGTAGTGAGGTGGAATGGTTGCATTTGTAAAAGTGCTTTTTGGTATTTGTGAAAACATGATGGAAAAGTCATGTAATAGCTGTAGTGCCTTTTCATAGATCATCATAGGAGGAATGAATAATGTCTTAAAAGTGTATTTGCAGCTTCCCAGGTCCCAGTGAGAAGACGGAATCATTCAGTGTTTTAATAAGGCAGTGGGACTGCCCTCTTTTTACAGATATCATGTCACTTGCCTACTTTTAATACCAAGGAGATGAGGACAGATAGGATTTCACACACATGAGCAGGTATTGGAAACAGTAAAACATACAACACATTCTGCAGATCCCCTTTCACCTGTTTGACAAAAGAGCAGAGTCCCACATTATGAAGTTTTCTTTTGTTTTTTAAGCACCCGAGTATCCGAGGCGCCTTTGTGTTGAAGGTGTGCTGTCAGTAGGGCTGCCTATCAGTGTATCTCAGTATTCTTTTTTGATCATTTCATATTCCTAACTTTTCTTCTTTTTCCTTTTGTAAATATAAAGAAATACGCCATTTAAGTCCTGATTTCTTTTACATGAAAATGCCGGCAGGAGAAGGCCGTTCACTGATAGATGGCTCAGTATTTCAGGTTGCAGAAATGCTGTGCACCGCCGGCAGAGGAAAGGCTCTCAGGACAGGCCTCCTTTCCATTGATCGAAGCAGGTGTTCTCTTTCAGTCGTCAAGTCGGCTCCCTCTGAGAATCTCAGATAAGTGGTCCAAATTACATCTAAGGAAAATTCGCCAAAGCATAATTACTTTTCATCAGGGTGCCACAGATAATGAAAGGAAAGGAACGCTGGGAGCACATTGTAGTCTACTTAATCACCATCATTTTAAAGAGCTGATGTAGAATTCCTTACTTGAAGACAAATTGTATAGCTTTGGTGGTAAATTAGGCATATTTTCTAAACACTAAATTATATTTTGTCTAATTTACATTTGGCAAAGAAAAGCTGACGAGCAACGGAATATAAGAGATAAGGTTTGCAGCTGCCATTTTTGCACAGTGCGTTTTTGTCTCTTCTTCAATAGCTTCCTGTGTTTCTATTCATATTGAATGAATCCCCTTCTTTATCTTTCTTGGTGAGATAAATTTCATGGGCTGCTGTCTTTGCAGGATTCCTTACTTCACCTTGTCTCTCCAGCCTCCATTCCTCCCACCCCACCTAAGAGCTGCACTTGCAGTGAGCAACAGATGATTAGTATGGGCAGAAATAGTGAAGATTTGTCTGGTGATAAACTACTGTCCAGCATAAGAAATCCCCATCAACAGAATTTTATGTGACACTCTGTGTTTTGGAATTTGGGAGAAATTCCAGAACTGGATGATTTTACTTGAGGCACAGTGGAACATCTGAGACTGATCAATGGAGGTTTGACTACAAGTTTGACCACTGATTAGATTTGGGGAACATGCTTAAACTCCGCATGCCTTGGTTTATTTATCTAGAAAATCAGGATAGCAACACCTATCCTACAAGGATCAAATAGCATAGCCAGAACATTTTCAAAGTTCGTGCTTGATTAATTGTAGTAAGTATAAAGGAAAGAAAACATTTTTGAGGGGTATATAGACTACTGGGGAGGCCATGGGAGAAAATGCCTATCGCGTGAAAGTGTCTTTTAACCAGGGTCAGGACCTTCAGCTCAGCTGTTGCCCTTGTTGATCTTTCTTCTCCACAGCACCTCTTCTGCAGTGCTGTTTGTCCTTCCAGCCTGTATCATCGAGAGCCTCCCACCCCCAGCCTCTCCCTTTTTTGCACCCAGTATTTAGTGAGTGTTCCCTTTCTTTGTCCAGGCAACTGACTAGATGAAATAGAAACACCCATTCATAAAATGAGCCTTAAGAATTAGGTGATGTATTTTTTTAACCCTCTGAATCACACAGTATCATGATTCCATTTTCTAGTTGAGGAAACTGAAAGGTGAAGTAGCCTGCCCAAGGTGACAGAGCTGGTGGAGCTGGGATTCAAATTGAGCCATCCTGACTCCATGTTGGTGCTCTCAGCCACCTCCCACCTCCACATACCATCTGCATGTCATTCTGCAAGAGCTGGGAAGGTGCTTTTTCAGTCCAGTTATTTCTGTGTGCACATTAGAAATAAGAACTCCAGAGAGATACAAGTGACTTTGCTAAGGTCACGGGTATCATGACAAGTGAGATGATTCTACAGATCACTTACTCACTGCCTTGGACTACCTAGGACTTAATGAAAGACTTCAATTCATCTTTCATAAACACATAAAATCCTTTTAAAATGAGTAATCACCTCTAATTTCTCTCTTTTAAATTTATATTTCTATAACCAATTTTATTTCAGTGGAACAAATGCAGAGTTTGATTTTTAAAAGGTTGAATTTTAACATTCTGATAGGCAATCCCCTCTCAAGCTGCCATTCTACCTCCAGCTCTGACCTCTTTCCCAGGCTCTCAATCAGTGATTCCTCAGCCTCAGCATACTTAGAATAAATAATGCTGGCACTACCCCACCACCTCAGAAATTCTCATTTCTCTTTTATTTATTTATATTTATTTTATAGTTGTCAGTGGATCTTTTATTTTATTAATATGTGGTGCTGAGTATTGAACCCAGGGCCTCACACATGCCAGGCAAGTGCTCTACCACTGAGCCACAACTCCAGCCCCAGAAAGTCTCATTTCATTGAGGATCTGGTAGAAGATTTCAAAAGGGAACTCTTAAGAGATCCAACTATGTGGTCAGAGCTGTGGAGCACTCACTGCTCTGCAATGTCATTTGGCTTTGTCTGCCTGAGTGTCTTCCTGCATTAACAGCTCACACTTAAAATACACATGGCAAGAAACCTAACTGATGCTTATGATACACAGGATATAATCAATAAAGATGTGACCACATTCCAACCACAAATGGAGCTTGGTTATTGCAGATAACTGTACTGATGGCTATAATGTTCAACCAGTTTCACGTGAGTGAGACCTTGGGATTGACCTGCATAGCTGCAGAATCAAACTGACCAAGACTCCAGGATTTGAGAGGTTGCTATGAATCTGTGTGGCTCACATGGAGTTGGGCTTCTTTCTTTTATGTAGCTGTCATGATGGGAAGGATGAGGATGGAAGAAACAAATGTTTTGAAGAATTAAATTTTCCTCCATTCTCCACCTACTTACAAATATATAATTATTTATAATAGAAGACTTTACAAAAGCAATCACGTGTAATAGAATAACTTAGGATAGAAACAGATCTTCTCTCTATGAGAACAAATAGAATAAAAATTACCAGGGAGTGGAGACAGTCTAATTACTAGTACTGAACACTACATTCGTCTATAAGTTTTCTGGCAGTTAAGGCAAAAAAGGAAACATGTTGAGTTACATAGTTTTATATTCTGGATAAAAACAGCTTTCACATTTGTCTGCAGAGAAAATTGTTATTTTTTTCGTTAAACTCAACCAATAATTTAACACAAATACCCTTGGCAGAACACAGTTGAAAATGTCTTCACCATGGTTTGCCCAAGTCACAGAAGTGCTGTTCAGTGGATGGTAGTTGAATGGGTGAGCTAAAATACCATGAGCTAGTAAAGCCATTTCTGCAGTGGGTCACTTATTCATTCATTTATTCCTTCAATCACTTATTTGCTTTTGAGTCTATGGTGGGTACAATGTTACGACCTGGGTACGGGGTGGTGAATGAGGGCCTCTTCTCAGGGAGCACAGTGGAGTCGGAAACGCTCAGGAAAACCAACAGTTCAGAGCAGAGGCAGGAACCTGAACTAAAGATGTGTGGTTATACATACCTTTGACAAAGGTAAGGGCTAAGTTTAAACTCACTAAATTTAACAAAGGTATGTATGAGATGCCATGGGAAAACAAAAAAGGAAGGGCATAGGGAGCCACTGGGGGATCAGGGAAGATTGTGAACTTAGACACATAAGTGGTGCAGATGCTGACGAAGAGGCAGAGAAGCAGAAGAGGTGGGAAACAGGGTGCATGGCACTTTAGGAAAATTACAAACGTTCACCTTAAATTGGATGGTGGGGTTTATATGGTAATGTGTGGTTAGAGATTCCAAAGGTTCCAAGGGTTAGGTCAAAGAATGGAAAAAATGATGGGCAGACACCTTAGTATTTTAGGCAGGGGAATCTCATCATTTCTGTTTTAGAAAGATCACTTTAGTGAAGTGGAAGAAAGGCAGACTGAGGGGTTGCTTAGGAGGCTATGGGTGTAATTTAGTGCTTAAGAGTTGAGGACCTGAAGGAAAGCTTGGTATCAGAGATTAGGGACAGAGCCTTCAACCAGTTTGCAGACTGACTTGCTTGGCTAGGTTCATGACTGTGCGGAGAAGGGAGGGAAGAGTCAAGTCAAGTTTCCTGGCTCAGGTGCCTGGGTGACTGGTGGCACAATTCAGTGAGATCAGGAACAATAGAGGAGAATCCGGTTTGTGGGTAGGTACCTAAGAGTGGAAGGGGTGAGATGAATTCAGTTGATCCTTATGGGACATGCAGGGGAGAGTTCCCATACAGTTGAGATCTGAGCAGAAGGCAATAGATTTGGAATTTACCAGCATGTAGATGGCAGTTAAAGCCACGTGTGTCAGTGATATATCCAATGATATGAAGAAAGATCAGAGTTTGGAACTTTGAGAAATACTCACACTTAGAAGGCAGAAGGGAACATAGTGTTATGAAGGTAAAAATAACTAGGAGTATGTGGGGGTAATAGAAATGACAATAGAATATGTCTTACCATCCACTAATGTAATTTGGAAGAGAAATAGAAAGAAAGCGTGCATTAAACTGTCTTTGTGAAATGCAGTCATACCAGGAGGGACTTCTGAGTGTCTGGCTGATGGGCACTGGACCGATTTTCTTTCATTCATTCTTTTTGGTTCTTTTCATTCTTTCTTCTTTTCCCTTTCCCTTTCCCTTTCCTTTCTCCCCTTCCCTCCCCTCCCCTCCCTTCCCCTTCTCTTCTTCCTTCTACTTATGGTGCTGGGAATTGAATCCACGACTCTGCACATGCCTGACAAGCAATCTACCAATGAGCTACATCCTCAGCCCTTCTTATTTTATTTTGAGGCAGAGTCTCCTTAAGTTGCTGAGGATACCCTTAAACTTGCAATTCTCCTGCCTCAGTCTCCCAAGTAGTTGAAGTTATAGGTGTGAGCCACCATGTATGCCCGAGAAGTATCTTAATATAAATAGTTCATATGGTTAAGGGACAGATTTAGATATCAGATGTATTTCAAACATTTGAGATTCAAACTTTTCTAACTTATATGATATTTTTACACCCTCAAACCCAGTTATAAATGCAGAATGAATTTCCTCAAAAATCTTGAAAATAAACACTTGGTGGCTAAGAAACATGAAAGAAAGGATTTTAGTTTACAAAATTTGAGGTTAATTTTTATCAATTAAGCACTTCACTGAACAGAAACAGAGTGTGCTCAGTGGAATGTATGATCTTAAATAAAACTATCCTGAAGGTCTTGCTAGGATAAATTAACTGCTGGTAGGAGCACCATGCAACCCAGTGCACTTTCAGGGTGAATAGGGTTATTTGAGACTTATCAATTTAAAAATGGCGATTTTAGTTTGGGTATGATTAGTGCTTAATTCTCCTGAATTTTACTCGACTCCATGTTTGACTGCTTTTTAAAGACCTTTCTTTGTTAGGAATAACATAAATCAAGTTTCACTGATACTTGATCTCTTTTGCCTTGTCTGTGGATCCTCAGCTTCTTGGGTAACCTTTCAGTTTGCTTGTCCTGTGGATCCTGACTCCAGGACGAATGAAAGAAGCAAAGCTCCCTGGAGACTTTCTAGGTCCCAGAATTGCAGCATTTTTAGTCATCTCTCCTTTGTTTTCACCCGCATAACTACTCACAATTCACAGGGGGGAGGAAGCGTTGTTTGTTTTTCTGGGAACTTACCCACTTTCTGACATCCCTAACCACAGCACCACTGATTGCATCAGAGTTCCCAACCATGTACATTCCTTGGTGCCCCATAAACTTCAAACCTTATGTGTAGTTTCCCCAATTTTTAGCATCCATGTATAAAAAAATCTTTATTTAACTGCAATTTTTAATAAAACACAAAAGGAACTTTTAGGTCTATATCAAAATGCCAGTGTGTACCATAAATAAGGAGAAAAGAGAAACATTTTACAACCAAGGGGGGTCATTATATAAACACAAACATTTTGTTTCTAGCAGATTCTTCACTAAGAAATCAAGAAAGAGGACAAAAGAATCTAAAAATTTTCCTGCAATTGTAGAATTAAAAAAAAATAGCCTCTGAATGGTTAATATTAGGCCTGCAATATTAGTATCAACACTAGAGATGAAATGCTGTCTGTCTGATGTCGTAGCAGGAGCTTATCTCATTGCTTCCCCACTGTACCTGAACGTTATAAATGGCATCAAACCACTAGGACATGTATTAAGAGTATGATAGTACTATCTAGAGTAAATTATTAGAGTAGTTGCTATTCAAAGTGTGGTCCACAGGTCAGCAGCATTCTTACTACATGGGAGCTTGTGAAAATGCAGAGTCTCAGGCTTCAGCTTAGGTTTGCTGAATCAGTATCTGCATGTTAATGTGATCCCCAATTTGTCTGCACATGAATATTTGAGAAGCAATGGTCTAAATGAACAATAATCATATTTTTTTCTAAAAAATTATAATGAAAAAGCCTGTTGCTCAAAACATTTAATAGAATCTTTACACCAGGCATTCCTCTATTTCATTGAATCAGATAATTAGCTGCAATGAAGAAGGCATTAGCATTTTTTAAAAAGAAGGAAAATCGTGATTTTTTTCATTTTCCAACTGTCTCATTTTCTAAATTCATTTTTGTTCCACAGTTGATGTAAAGATCCATAGAGCCAAAGAATTAATTTTTAAAATATCCCTTTAAAGCGGGGATGCAAGCCTGTAATCCTGTCCTACCGAGAGGCTGAGGTAGGAGGATCACGAGTTCAAAACCAGCATCAGCAAAAGCAAGGTGCTAAGTAACTCGGTGAGACCCTGTCTCTAAATAAAATTAAAATAGGTGTACAATGAATAAAAAAAAATGCAAAATAGGGCTGGGGATGTGGCTCAGTGGTCCAGTGCCTCTGGGCTCATTCCCCAGTGTCCCCCCTAAAAATCATGTTAGTGACTTGATTAAGCTAATAAATCTCTTCAACTGTGTACCACTTTGTCTATAATGGATATTTCCTTGATATGAGTTAAATTTAATTGATGAGCTATACATCTTGTGTAGAAAGCTCTTACATTAATAAAACTCCACCTTATTAACATTTTACTAATAGAAATAAAGACCGATGGCAAAGGAAAGCAAGTTTAAATACCTTCATATCATCCTGCTTTGGGGCATGTGGACATCATTAGCATGATGCCAAGTAAATACAGTGTTGATTGAGTCTGAATTTTGTACAAATAGGTAGTAAAGAAACATAGATATTGGCTTCCTTGAATGTGAACCTGGCTGGAAAAAGTAGATTATAGTAGCACAATAGTGAACATGGAGTTGCTCTTGACTCTTCCCTTCCCCTCAGCCACTGCACACAGTCAACGTGCAGGTTCTGAGGTGTCCACCTTGAAAGTGTCCACTCCTTTTTATCTGCACCCTAACTGTATTCATCCCATCCAAATGTCGTCCCTCTTTCTCTGTAGCTTCTCCTGCACCTTCTGCCCAATCCATTTTCTACTTAATACCCCCAGTCACCTTTTAAATCTCTAAATTTTAAAGTCCACATCACTCTCTACTTAAAAATTCTTCAGCGCTTTTACATTAGTATGTGGATTTCCTAGCATGTAAGTAAGGTGCTAGGCATTTTAATCTGTCTGTCCCCACATTCTTCCTCGTGTCTTGCTCCATGTCTCTAGATTTTTTTGCAGTTCCTAAAGTATACCTGACTCTCTCACCATAAGGACTTTGTATATTTTGCTCCTTTTCCTATGTCCAACCTCAGTTTTTCTTTTCAGAGAGGACCTGTCTGTCTAAATGAAGTCTTGCTTCCACATGGTTCTCTTTTTTAACTTCCTGCTGTTGACCTCATGAAGTCTATGGATTTCCTACATTTTGTGTATTTGTGTGTGTGTGTGTGTGTGTGTGTTTTTCCTTCTCCTCCTCAAAGGATGTGGGCTCACGTGAAGACTGTCTGCTCACCACCGATGACTGAGCACCTGGCAAGAAGCAGGCATCATTCCATGTTTGTTGAATGGGCAGGATGACTTCAGGACAAATGTGAAAATTCATAAGTTTAATTTTTTATTACTTCTTGAATCTCCTGTGATTCCTAATTCATTATGCAAGTGATTAATTTTAAACAAATCTTCCAAGTTCATTATGTGAAAAATTTTTAAAGATGAGATTTTACTCTTCCAAGGAAGGCTCAGCTCTGGAAACAAAAATAACACACCAAGAGGACATGTTAATGGGATTTAAAAATTGTATCAAGGTCACCAGTTGAGGCTGCAGCCCTAGTTATTTGTTTCAATATTTGTACTACCTGTGGTTGACCTTAAGGAAGTGAAGTATGCTAGTTGCTGTCTTTACTACCATCATCTCTTAGTGGGGCATATAAATAAAATTTCAGGGCAGCAAATACTCAAAAATAAGAAGGCCATACTTTCTTGGACTCAAGAGGCTTACAAAATTATGAGCCTAACTCTCAGCTGTGAGTTTGGGAGGGAGATTGCTTTTATACATTTCAGATGATTCTCCGTTGAGGCCCATTTTTTGAAATCCACATAAGGGGCTCAACATTGTACTCCTTTTATTAAAGCCAAACACCTCAGGACTTGAGATCAAAAGACGCCTGAATGGGTTAGGGCTTTCACCACACAGGAGACGCTTAGGTGACAGGTTGAAGGACATGAATGAAGGACAGAAAGAGGGTACTGTTGTGACTAAGAGAATAATTGGAGCACCACAATCAAATGGTAGTGATATTTGTAGAATTCCAGGCATCAGGATGAATGGTAAAAGATATCTGTTAAAATGCTTCCAGTACACCTGATCTATTGATATTGAAAGATCTGGGTGGGTGCATTTTAAGCCTGAACGTTTAGGCCTTTATTAGCCTGCTTGGACTGCCATAACAAAATGGCATAAAAACCTGGGTGGCCTGCATGGTAGCAATGTGTTGTTTCACATTTCTGGATTCTGGAAGTCCCAGGCTTCTGCAGGGCTGAGGCTCCTGAGGGCTATGAGAGGAGAATCTCTTCCAGGCCCCTCTCCTTGTCTTGAAGGTCATCTTCTCCCTGTGCCTTCACATTGTCTTCCCTCAGTGTCTGTGGGACATCTTCAAATGTCCTAGGGCCTCTCTAGATAATCTCAGTTTAACCACTTCCCCAGAGACCCTACCTTTACATAAGTCACACCCTGTGCAGCTGGGAATCAGAATTTAGCACATGAATTTTTGCAGATGCAATTCAGTTCATAAGAGGTCTTCATAATCAATTTAATTACATGGTATTTAATAATATAGAAAGTAAAAGAACAGTATGTCAAGAATTATTTGCTTCATTTGGCTATAAACTACATAGCATATCCAAAAAATATATAAAGTAACTGCATTTATAGAAATTAATGTGTGCTTTATATACAGTATAGTCTACCACCCAGAGCAAACCATAATAAAACTATGTTTTAATAAAGAAGTTAATTAGTATCACTCTCCAAATTGGAATTTGTCTTGGAGCAGTTATTCAGCCATAACCAGAGCCTGGCATAAGCACCCTTTTGGGGTAAAGCAGTTTAGCATTAATAACTTAACCCTTGATGTTAAGAGGACACATTTTGAGCAGAAGGAACTATCTACTATGTGCTAATGAAGCTTGGAGTTTACTAGATGTTGATTTTAATGTTTCTTTTGCTTTCCTACTAATGGGATCTAAATGATAGGATTGATAGACTTTTTTTCATTATTTAACAGCCAGTTCACATTTTAATTTTATATTTAATTACCCATAACAAAACACCAAATAAGGTAAATGTAGCACAATTATCCAAATTAAGAAATATGCTTTAAAATTTTTTTTTTTTTTTAAAATCTGTGGTTCCTTGGTGTGATAAGTAAACAAAAGCCTATATTCATGCATTGGTTCCACAGTCTGGTGGTTTTCCTAATCTTTTTTCTTCTATGGACACAAGAATGCTAATTTTCACCTTCAGGAAAAGGTTATTCTGCCACTTCTCATGGCCATTAGTGATGGCACCTCTGATGCAGAGTCCATGTAATGGACTTGTCTCCTCCTATCTCTTGTCGTTTCCACACCAGCTCCTCCTGTCAATACCCCGCAGTGTTTTTTGCAAAGTGCTCGGATACTCATTCTGTCTGATGTCCTCATTATTGCCAGTGAGTCCTCCTTTGACTGACAGCTGAGGTGGAGCAAGCAGCTGATTCATATGCCTCAGTAGTTGTGGTATCACAGGCCTCTGCCTGACAGGTGAAGCAAATGGTATAGTATTGTGATGTGACTACCTGCAACCACAAGTCAGGATTCACTCAGATGAATTAAATTGACTTTGATTTGCAGTCCAGGAATGTAAGGTTCCACAATGTCAGCCATCCATTTCTTTCCCCTGGTCTTTAGCTAAGTTGTAATATCACTAAGATATATTTTTATTTCAATCTAGACTGGTTGAATCACAGCAAGAAATAGTAAAAATTCAAGCTCATTTTTTTTCTACAAAAGTTTATTCTGAGTGCATGTAACTACATTAAATATTTGTCATGGTTCACAGGTAAATTTAGTGTTGACTTAAAAGGCACAATGTGTTAAACACATCACACGTTTTCCCTCTTAGAACCCTCTCATGACAGGTTCCCATTCCTTGCTTTCTGTCTGGGAATCATTTGCAGCCTTGAAACTATTTTTGGAGAAAAGAGTGGACTTGACTTCATGTGTGCATGTGTAGAGCTGAGCAAGTCCATTTCCTCTCATCTCCAGATCTTCACTGCTTTTGAATGGTACCAATGTCCATAAACTAAGCTTCTCTTACAGGGTTTTTGGGACTTGTCAGGCTAGTGGTCCTGAAATCTATCTCTATAGGTAATCTGGTTAATTTTAGGGTTAGGATTAAAGTTCTAAAAACAGCAACAAAAATCAAACAAACAAACATGACAAATAATCCACAGAATCACAGACCTCACTAAAGAGCTCCTTTAACAATATCTCTGGGATGGATCCTGTTCGTAGATGCTTTTATAGAAGTACCTCCTGTGACATGAATGCAAAGTCAGGTTTGGGAACAAGTCTGGGTTGACAGTGTCATTATCTATTTGTATAGTGGTTCTCTTACTTTTCCTAATAATCTATAGTAGATCAGCCAGAAATCTCTGATATAACTCATGATCTATGGTAAATTATCCATAAAATAATTCTCTGGAGGTTTTATAATGTAATTTGCAATAAAATTATAAGCTATAACTTTTATTCCTTTATTACATCTTTGAATTTTGGTATGTCTTGCACTAAAACTACCTTAACAGGATTTTTATTCCCTAAATCTCATATTTCAACAGACTTTTTTCACTTTATAAATCTGTATATTAAAAAGTATCACTGACATCCAAGAGAAGATGAGATAAGTAAAAATGGTTTTTTAATGGTGTTGAATTATTCTCTTTTGAATGGATAAGTAAAAATTTAATTACTGTTTAGAAAGTACATCATACATCCTGTTACCTCTAGTGTGTCATGGAACTAGACAAATACAGTCCCTACCACTAGAGAAACAACTGAAATGGGATACACAGAAAGGGCACTTGAGCAATCTGATTAAGCAGAATCCACTATGTGTGGGTTTCCCACAAGCCCTGCTGTTGTCCCCACGTTCTGTGTAGTAGTTGAGTACACTTCCCTTTATTAACTTAACTCTCTGTCCTTGAATACAGTGTTTGTTGGGTCTGTCTTTGGTTATTAGTCTCTTATTTTAGAAAATCAGGAATCATTTTATACCTGTTTCTTAAGTATGGTCTGAATTCTTGTAAGTGGAGGAAAAGTCAACGATGTTATGAAAAGACTAGAAATGCCTGTTTCAGGAAGTGGAGATTTCATGTGACAAGGATAGTGTACATGGTAAGGGTCTATTTCCCCCAAAAATGAAATGTGGGAAGTTCACATGTAAAGGCACCAATTTTGACTTTTTCTAAGTTTCTCAATCATTAAAAAAAAAAAAAAAAAAAAAAAATTGAAGACCAGGGCAGAACAAGGTGGCAGAATAATACCTCTTTTAGCAACAACTTGTGATTGATTCTATGTGCTGACTCTGGTTGGGGATTATGATTTCTTATTTTGAACACTCAATTGTCCCAATTTACCCTTTGTTATTTCTATGAATTGTTCTTTAGCTTTTATATAAATCTTATGTGAAAAATCAGTCAGCCACTTTATTTTTACATTCATTGACTAGCTAAATATTAAGTGCTACCCACTCAAAGAGTACAACATTCAAGAGAACTCTTGACTAACATTTGGAATTTAGCTTGCCTGTCATGAATATTCATTTTGACATTTTATCAGTTCCCATTAAGACTTTTCCAGCAAAATATCCATTACTGCTCGATAGGTTATATTGTTGGTTATCTGAGGTGCCCACTTTCCTTTCTTCTAGCCTAGGGGACATTAGTGTGCTCCCCTCAAAGTATATACATGGGAGCCCAAAACCACCATCCCACTGGCATTCAGCAGGTTCCTGGAGAAGGAATCCTTACGGGATAATGGAAGGAGGGTTGGACCATCTAAATAGAAACAGGTCCTGTTCCCGTTAGAAACTTCCACTCTGAGAAGACTAAACATTCAGCTAACAATGTCCTGGTCAGTCACAAATCTTGGACAATCTACAGATGTCCTTATTTGTGGTTTCTCAGTCCACTGGGTCCAATGAAGTATCTGAGAATTCTTTGGAGTCAGGAATAAGGTGAAAAGGCCTTGGGATCCCATGCCCTCTTTCTAATACCCTTACATCTTTCCTGGGTTCTAACTTTTTTCTTTTTTTTCCTTTATTTTTACCATAAGAATCCTCATTAAGGATTTTCACAAGAAAATTTCTAAAAAATAAAAACAAAAAAAAGGAGGGAAATTATCTTCTCTTGTAGGACAATAGGGCTGAGATTTTGGAGAGGTAGTGCGAGATCTCGTGAGATATTTTCCCTGAGGATGAGTAATACCCATGTTCAAGGATTAACCAGTTGGCTTCTCATGTTGACATCAACAATGACAATAGCAGCCCAAGGGAAAAGGGCAACAGACCAAAACAAGCTAGGTTCCACATTTAAAAAAATAGGGAGTGTTCTATGCCTTGCAGCCTTCAAATGAAGAATATAGACAACAATGAAAAATTGACCAAATAGTCAGTATAATACCATACAAAGTAAATGACCAAAACCAGTAATTATTGTAAATTGACATAAACTCCAATTGTGCTTCTTGTGCATTCTCAATTGTCAGCTCTATTCAAATATATTACTTAATTGTGTTTATTCTTTACAAAACTCCTAGGAATTAGTTATTCTTAGACTCTTTCTAAAGATGAGCACACCAAAAGCTTAAAGAAGACCAATACCATGGCTTGACATCAGACGGTTTTCTCCAAGAACTATTGAAAATGTCAAATGAGAATCAGCTTTGGAGCTGTTTTTCTGGCTGTGTTTATAAAAATGATATAGTACTGTGCAGTGTCTAATATTGGGCTTTTGTTTAACTCTCTAGACCTGCCCTTCTATACATGCATACATATTTTTAAATATGACATGAATTATTATATTACTGTCAGAACAGCATAACTGATGGGCCACAGACTCTCAGGTCATCTATGTTGGTCTTACTCCTGTTCACATTTCTTCCCTCTGTACGAACAGTAGGGGGCTCTACACCACCTTATTTTCCTACACCAAGTCTTCCATACCTTGGTGTTGTTGACATCTGGGATCAGATAGTCCTTTATTGTGGGGGCCTGTCCTGCTCATTGTAGGATGCTTAGCAACATCCCTGGTCTAAATCTACGGATACACATAGCACCACCCAGTGTGATGATCCACACTATCTCCATAATTTTGCCAAATAGCTATAGAGCAAAACTGCCCCAGTCAGGAACCACTGCTCTAAAGTCAGTATGAAGGAACTAACTAATCTTGCTCAGTTTCTTTCCTGCATATTAAGATTTTCAAGAAATTGTTTAGGCATTGTATTTATCAGAACAAGACAAATTATGCTGTGTAACAAATAAGGTTGAATGGATTAACACAGGATGCTATTAGATCTCTAGGGCAGCTGTCCTCCTGCAGTAGCTTGATGGTCCAGGTAGTGTCAGACTTTCAGCAGCTCAGTGTCCACATGCACTCACACATCATCCCAGCAGGGTAAGAGTGTGGCAAACCATGCCAACTGTCTTCCACAGGAAGTGGCACATCACTTCAGCTCACATTTTATTGAAAAGAACAAGTCACATGTCTGTGTGTAACTTGAGGCTGAGAGGAATTTTGGTCCTCCCTGTTTGAAAAGGAATATCTGGGAATACTGGTGAGCATCAATAAAGTGTACCCTTGTTATCTGATAACCTTGTTATTTGATTCCCTGTGGTCTAGGCAGCATGATTCCAGTAAAATTTGATATGCAGCACCTAACCATTGGTTCTGGACAGAATGTGTATACATGAAACAATTAATGAATAAGATATGTATTATATGCAATAAATGATGATATGCATTAAATTTATGTATTAACTTATTAATATACATTTTTGTGATTTTTACACTTTAGGATATTAAGCTTTCAATGAAAGAGTGGTATTTCTCTATTTTGTGTTTTTTAAATGTTCATAAATTTCATTATTCTTTGTGGTTAAATACCAAAAAGTATTTTTGGATGAGAATTGTCTCCCTCTCCCCACTGGATTTCTTCCTGACTATTGCTAGTACAAAGAAAAGCTATTTGATTTTTGTACATTTTCCTTCTCCCAGGTGTTTTAATCTGAATAATTTAAATACTTCACATCTTTCGTAGTTGGATTGCTTAGGAAGGTGGTTCTTCAGGTGTAGCTCCTGAACTGGCCGTGTTATTATCACCTGGGAACTTGTTAGAAATCTTGGAGTCTTGGAGTCTCGAATCAGACCTACCGATATAGAAACTGAGTGTGGCATCCAGCCTTAGGGATTTTTAGGTAAAGGATAATACTTGAAAAAAATGATACTATCTTCTCTTTTTTGCTCACAGTAATACTGCTTTTTTTTTTTTAGCATTAGATCAAACAGTACAGTGTTGGGTGCTAATGGAATTAATTTTGATTTTATCTAAAAGAAATTTGTCTTTTGTTAGTTTCTGGTGTTTAGCATATTTGAAATATCCGATACTATTTAAAATTTTTATATAGGGTCTTAAACAGGAATGACTGCTTAAATTTAGCAAATGTTTTTCAGAATTTATTGAGACAATTATAGGAGTTTTCACCTTTAATTTGCTCGCATTTGAAATGTATTAATGGATTTGTGCACTTTATGCATTCAAGGAATAAATACAACTTGATGAGCTTATTTTCATATGTTGCTAGACTTGGTTTGCTAATGCCCACTTCCTGACATTCTTGTTAATTGAATTATTTGTTTTTCCCTTAATGACAATATCAGTACTTTTTTTGAATGATAATATTGATCTCATATCCTTAAAAATCCAGCTTCTCTTGTGCCAGATTGAAGGGTTAATTGCTTTTTAATACTCTATATTTTATGCAGTTACTTAGGCCTCAAATCAGAACAATAGTGACAGTTGACCTCATATGTTCTCATTAGAATTTTACCAAATATCTGGCTGGGTAGTTGTCCTCGCCAAGTGGAACATGTAACCATCAAACTGAAGCACGAATTGGGCATCACTGCTGTCATGAATTTCCAGACGGAATGGGATATTGTCCAGAATTCCTCCGGCTGTAACCGCTACCCAGAACCCATGAGTCCAGACACTATGATTAAGCTGTATAAGGAAGAAGGTCTGGTCTACATCTGGATGCCCACGCCAGACATGAGCACTGAAGGTAGGATCAGAAGAGCTGCTCTAGCTTCTTGCCGAATGTGTTTCAGGGAAAACCTTGCAGTCTGTCTGTCCTTGTATCTATAATTGAATGTCTTAAATATGAATGGTATAAATGGTATAAATATAAAACTTCAGATTTAATATATTTAATGTGTATCTTTTGATGCTTTGGCTAAGATTCTGTTTAACATGGCTTCTTTAATTTGCTTATTTATTAAATATAGATTCATTGTGTATCTACTATGTGTGTGATAGTATGCTGGTTGCTGGGAACATGACAGAAAAGAAAGGCACAATTCTTGTCTTTGTGAAGGTTATAGTCCTATAGGGATGTGGAACATTAATGAGTAAAAATAAGAAATTAAAAATATGAACTTTTTGTTAGGAAGACACATAGATAATACTGTGAGAGCAAAAGATAATCTAGGAAGGTTTTCTCAGGAAGTGATTTTTAAAATATGAAAGCATTTTTAATTATATTTAAAATTATGTGAAACCCCCCAAAATTCCTATTGCATGGAAAACATGTACATGCAATAAAACATGATTTTTTTTTACAGACTGCATTTTGATTCATCGTATACACAAATGGGGTACAACGGAAGTGATGTTTGAGATCTGAGGGTGGACTGGAGGAAGAATGGGTGGCAGAGAGACTCTGAGGGGGCAATTAGAAGAACCCCTGAGGCAGGAGAGGGCGTGGAGTACTGCAGGAACTCCATGTGGCTGCAAATCTGAGAAGGAGGCAAGGACTCTACCAGGCTTTGGGCCAGAGTAAGGACTCTATACTGTCCCAAAGCAGTGACAAGTAGGTGAATGATTGGGAAGTTTGGAAACGCCAAGATTCATTTTTTTTTTTTCCTCCAGAAGGGCTCTTTGATTACAGTTGGGAGAATGGGTTGAAGGTGAACCTGGGAGGTCCTTGAGGAAGTGAGTGAAGTGGAGATAGTGTGAGAGACAATGCAGCTGAGCCAGAGTGTTGATAGGAGTCTTCACTGATTGCACAAGTGGTTGCTGAGCAGGTCTTTGTGAAAAAGGAATTATGTGTGACTAGGGTGCTGCTGAGGAGCTAGAGACAAATAAGGCATAATCTGGACTGAATGGGAAGAGGCAGTGAGAGGAGCTCAGAGTGTAGTGCAGAGAGGAGAGTCTGGGAGAGGAATAAGGAGCATGCTCTGGGAGGGCTATGGCTTTGGAGGAGCCCATTCTGTGGGCTTTGTGAATACTGTGGCATTAGAGGTAGGCATGATTTAGACAGGAAGGCGTGGAGGGAGGGAGGGAGGTGAGGGTGGACCAGCAGCACAGACTAAGGTTCAGAAGCAAGGGATTTTAAAGGAATGATAAATCTCTCAGCCTGGTTGGAGAATGGAGTACTTGTAAAGAAGTGGAGGTAACTAGCTGAGAACAAAGTAGCTGATACTATCAGCAACATGTCAGCAGGGGGCAGCAGAGAGCTGCGGAGATGGCACATGCTGAGGGAATTTGGTGACTTGCTGTTCTGGAGGAAAGAAGGCAGGGCTGCCCAGCCAGGAAACCAGGAAGTGTTTCCATCATCAGCCCCACAATGCACGATATGCATCAAACACTCTACTGAGCAATTTGCATGCATTAACTCATTCAATGCCCTAACAGGTCTCTGGTTAGGTATTGTCATTATCTTCACTTTGCAGAGGAAGGGACAGGTTAAGTAATCTGCCCAGGCCATAGAACTAGAAAGAGGCACAGCCTGGATCTCAAGGCTGGCAGCCTGGCTCAGAACATTGTTCCAGAAAGCAGACTACAAAGCATCTCCCTATGTTCTCACAAATACTCTTGCAGATTCTATGGACCAACTAGTTTAGTCCCTCAACCTTATAACCAGCTGTTGTTGTTATGCACGGCCAGGTCTTGTAGGGAAGGTAGCTTATCTCCCCCAAAGTCAATGGTATGCAAGGTGGGAGAACCTACTTTCTTGGCCACCTTGACCCTCTACTGATCTCAGGTGGTGCTCCTCGCTAAACTGGGCCTCCTTGTGGGTCTGTGTCTGAACTGAACTGTCATTGAGGGTGGGGCATGATTTTTGTGTCTGACGGTATGGAGCATTATTGACAGTTCGTTTATTCCCCTTGGTAATCTGATCCAGGGAAGCCTGATTTAGTCTTAAAAGCTTGGCCTGTTCTCAAGGAAGAAAAACAAATCAAAAAAGAAATTTCATTTCCATAGAAGAACATGGCTGAATATAGGTGAACCTTGCTCTGCCCGGCTTGTTATTCTGGTTTCAAAACAGAGAAAATGGTTAGGGTAGTATGACTGTTCCCAGAGAGCATTTTAATTTAAGCTTCTTTGATTTTGACCTGATAATATTGTTACCCACTGAGCAACACAGGAGACTGACTGGGAGAAATCGAGCTAACACTATGTCAAGACTCACATTCCTTCCCACACACTGATTACCTGAAAGGCCCTGTGGCTAGGAGGTAATTTGCTTGATGTTTTGGAGGTCTGCAGAAACCTGGGGGAAACAATCCATAAGCACACATTGTTATTGTATTCAAATCTTTTTGGGGGTCATTGGGTCACCAGGTCTGGTGCAGCCATGGCCATCTGCCACACAGAGGCAGCCCAGCAACATGGGTGGTAGCAAACTGAGACCTCCCACCGGAAACAGGCCGAACCCTAGGACTGAAAGATGAGTTTCATGGGTTCATTCAAACCTGCAGGAGTAATCAAAGAGTTAACAGCATTCCTGAGCATCAGGAAAGCTTTTCCCCATAGATTAATCTATGTGGCTCACAATATTAGCACAATGAAAGTACAGATTAATCCAGCTGAATATTTTTAGAACTCTAGAGAAAAGATCCATTTGGAAGCATTTTGAGCCACGGCACAATGCTGTCAGATAAAGTGTGAGAAGGGAGACAGGCTGTTAGGCTCTCCTGTCACCACTGGTTGTCACAAACCTGTTACAATCAATTGTGCTATTGATCTTACTCTGGTATACTTTGTCATATATGGAGGGGTTGTTTAGATTTCTTTTTCATCTTTTTTAAAAATGTGGTTTGTGTCTTTCACTTAGGAAATGAAAATCTCCCAAATCCAGCACCCACCTGAACAAAACAAACCAAATCTACTCATTAACATGTCCCTTGCATAGAAAGGATTCAGATTGAGTCTTGACCTGTTACTGCAGTGCTGTGTATGACAATGGTCTTCTCTTGCCTCCCAGATGAGTTAATGTACCTCCTGGAGTCCTCAACCAGTCCTCTGATATTATAGTCTGAGTTCTTTTCTCTCACTCAGCAGACTGAATTCAGCCTGCCATTGTGGGAAGATGCTGACCTTGGAGCCAGAACACCTGGTCTCCAGTCCCATACCTACTGCTGTTGGTTTGCAATATTGGTAGGCTAGTTCCTGCATTGGGAAAAAGGGAATAGTAATTCCTACCTTATTGGAATGTAACAATAGAATAAGATGAGTGATATGAAAGGGCTTTGAAAGTCAACAAGTTGGGACTATATGTTTAGTGCCTAATCTGAAGTTTCTACCAAAGATTGTCATAGATGAGATGGACCTTCTATATATATATATATTATATACATGTTATAATATATATATTACCCTCCAAAGATGGAAAAGAAGATATGTACAAGAAATAATAACATATTAGGCATGGTTCTGCTCCTGGAATAGGAAAGGTGTGTGTTTTTGTAAATGAGAAAGGTCATGAATGAACTCTTCAGGTCAACCTCAGATAAAGCATGGCTTTGTGGTTTGACCCCCTCCCTTATCTCAGACCCTGATGCCCCAGGCAGCTCCACATTACATGCCCAAATGCTCTCTCTCTTATCCTTCTCACAACTTTGACTTGCTCAATGCATGCTCTCAGGCTGCTTTTCATCATTTTAGGGTTGGGTTAGCCTGGAGCAGGTATGGGCCACCTCTCTCCAGTTGGGAGAGATGTGTCTACTACTGTCTCATAGCAAATAGATACTGCTGTCTTCTTGCTGTTGTTTCATTTTTATTCATGATTTAATGAATGTTTATTGAGCATCTACTGAGACCCAAGGCTTGTTTTAAATTCCAACGTGAGAAACACAGATGGTAGAGTGTTTTGTTTGACCTACATAGGGTTTACAGTTTTTCAACTTAGTTGCCAGCACTTAAAATATCGAACATTTTAAATGAAAAGATCTGGATTTTTGCCTTATCATGAGATATTACTGTCTTTAAGAATGGAAACTTCTTATCAGATTAAGTTCCACATGGAGACTATATATAGGAAACCTAAAATTTAGCCGCTTTGATTGATACTGACTCTAAATTGCTCAGGGTATTGTGTGGTAAGCCTTGATCTTACTGATCGATCTCCTTTTTGTTCCACGGTGGGTTTTGCATTACTCTGGGCTCCTCAGGTGGATTTTCAAGCAGGGAGATGTGCCCGTTGGGAGCAGAGAGTTTCTCTAAGGTGGGGCAGAGGTGCTACAGGTCACAGAGGATGCTGCTCTCACACAGGGGTAAGAGCAGCAGCATGACCAGGTAAGTGGGGTGCAGAGGGACTGAGGATTCAGACTGGCAAGATGGAGAGTGGAAAGTATCAGCAACCAGGTCAGTTAGAGAAGGACCTCGGTGGTTGAGATCAGAGGCTTTGGACTCAGACTGGCTTGGTTTCCAGTGGCCACTTAGGGAATATTAGGACACCCTTCTGAGCCTCTGTTCCTTCATTTGAAAATGAAGGGTAGCAATGGAAGGGACCTCATAGTTGGTAAGGGGCGGTGGTTATAAATGAGCAGTTTCATGGAGAATGCTTAATACAGTTGGTGGGTAAAAAGGGCTCAGTATATGTTACCTGTAATTAGTCAGGGCAGGGTGCAGTCTCTAAAGGTCAAACTAAAGAAGAGCTCTAGCGGAGGCCAGTGGGGATGGGAGAGCACCCTGCACTGGCTACTTCTCTGTGCCCTTCCAGTGATTTTTTTTTTTTTTTTGAACCAGGGATTGAACTCAGGGACGCTCAGCCACTGAGCCACATCCCCAGCCCTATTTTGTATTTTATTTAGAGACAGGGTCTCACTGAGTTGCTAAGGGCCTCGCTAAGTTGCTGAGGCTGGATTTGAACTCTCGATCCTCCTGACTCAGCCTCCCAAGTCGCTTGGATTACAGGCGTGCGCCACCACGCCGGGCTCTTCCAGTGATTTATGTTTATTATGTTACTTAAACATTTGACAGATCTTAAGTGGGACTGTTCAGTGATTCTGAGAGAAGGCTTCTGGACTGCCGGTGTTGGTGAAGCCTGTGTGAAGCTGGCACCTCTGGTGCACGTGGCAGATGACATGTACTCCTCAGAAGAATGTGTCTGAGATGAGAGAGCCTCAGACTAACACGTATCCCTTTTTAACTTCTGAACTGTGCACATGCTTCTTAAAAAAATCTTTTACAGATAAAAAGGAAGGGGAAAGTATTACATCATTTGAGCTATTTGGAGCAGACCTGTCCTTGGGGAACCTCTGAGCAGACCTGGGGAAGAGATCCTGACTGGGTCTGTTGAAGAACTTGTTTGGCAGGCTGGCCACACTGGCGCCATGTAAGCTGTGCACTGGGGCTGGACTCCTGAGCTCAGCAGCTCCTATTTTACATGGCCACTGTAGTCTATCCATAGATTGGGCATTTGACAAAACCCTACATTAACAACATTCTTGTTTATTTCCTGCCGAGGTACGTAGTGTCTGGAGAGGTAGCCATAGCAGAGAACTTGTCACGTAGTGCGAGGGGCGTCAGGAGCAGGAACTACAAGTGGGATTCCATTCCCCCCAGAATTTCTTACACCAAATCTCCTCCCCAGCCCTGAGTGGGACATAAGTCCTGCAGTTAAGCAGGTCACACCATCTCTGCAAGATCAGCCAAACTAACCTTGGAGGCTTTGCCACCTCTGATCCCCTGACTTAGATGGTGAATCCACCACACAGTGCTGTGCCTGAGACACTGGCTCATCTGATGCTCTCCATACCTTGCTGTGTCTCCAGGACATTTAATACCTGTGGGAGGGCACTGGGGAGAGAGTGATGGGGTCTGAGGCACCAACACATTCCTGTCGGACCCATTCTAAACTGCTGGCTGGTGCCTGTAGCTTTGGAATTCTTCATTAGGGAGACTGACAGAGCATGGCAGCCAGGCTAGACTGTTCTCCCAGCTTCCCTGCAGACTCTTCCATTCCTGTCTCAGTGTGATGGTTGTGAAGCTGAGGCAGACAGGTGACAGAGGGCCTTTAAGCCTTGGTAAGTTCTTTGGTGCACTCTGTCCTTCCAAGGTGCTAGTCCAATTCCAGTGTGTCGTGTTAGCTCCTTCAGGGCACTTGTTTCAAGAGGGCATCTAAAGAGGAAGCACTAAACTCACTTGAGTGCGTTTTCTGGGAATTCTAGGCCTGGGGTAGCAAGTGAGGTCCTTTGAGAGAGGGGTTTACCACAGCTTCAGTCATTCCGTGGGGATGGCAAAATGAAGGTGGGGGAGGATCCTTCTGGGGCCATTGTGTCCCTCTCTGGAGGGCAGAGAGTACCTAGAGAACACTGAGGTGTAAGTATCCATTTCTAATCCAGGACTCTGTATGGTTTCTCTATTTTATTCCTTCTTGCAGTAATTTACCAAAAAAACTCCAAATCACTATTAAAATCTCTCTAGTGAGAAGCTGTGAGCAGAGTAAACTTTGGACATCCAGGAAATCCCAGGATGGTTGTAGGGTGCTCCGCTGCTCTGCAGGACAAGAGGAGAGAGTCTTTCAGCACTCAGCAGGGCATAGAACATCCTCTCTCAGAAGAAGACATTTGGATAACCTAATAATTGAAATAGCCAGCATAAAGTGATAATGGCTATAATCATAATTTCCCAAAAACACAGAAATTGAAACAGTTTTAGCATTCACTGTATCATGAAGGAATAAATGATTGATTATTCCATATATATCAATTATAAGTTAGCTATTCCATTTGACCAAAGAAAATCAGCATATTAAATTCTATTTCAGATTTCATTTATTGAATTAATGAAAAAGATTGATTCTTTAACCAATGTGGCACAGTTCTGTTTTACATTTATCTGGAAGAACATTTTATGCTAAATGAAATTCGGGTGACAGAATTTAACATGCTTTGAAATCTTCCAAAACCACTGCCCAATCTCTGTGAGCCCTTGTAAGAGATGTAAAAATCTGTTCTGACCCAGATGATAGTTAACTTTTCTTTGAATGGAAATCTGCATTGATGGCAAAGTGACTCAAAGGAGCAGCGACATCCAGTGAAGGTTCAGAGGGACCCATCCGGTGCCTCTGGAATGTTCTTTCCACTTTGTTACCGGGTTAAGCTTGTCTGGCCTCCGCCTTCAAAGCAGAGGAAGGAAGCCAGCGCTCACCTCCTGCCTGGCTCTGCCTGCCCTTGATGTGGTGGGCGCTGGAGGAGTTGAGAGTGGCTCATTGTTCACTGTGTGTGCTGTGCTCTCTCCATCAGGCCGAGTGCAGATGCTGCCGCAGGCAGTGTGTCTCCTGCACGCCCTTCTTGAGAATGGACACACCGTGTACGTTCACTGCAACGCGGGGGTGGGCCGCTCCACCGCGGCGGTCTGCGGCTGGCTCCTGTACGTGATGGGCTGGAATCTGAGGAAGGTGCAGTACTTCCTCATGGCCAAGAGGCCAGCCGTGTTCATTGACGAGGACGCCTTGGCCAGGGCACAAGAGGACTTTTTCCAGAAATTTGGGAAGATTCGTTCTTCCATATGCAGTCTGTAGCTGGCCAACCTGCCTCTCCTTCCTTCCAGTTTTCTTAAGGCTTCTGCCATGATGTTAGTAAAGTGACCTAGAATTGAAGTCCCACTTGAACTGGGAGGACTGTGGGTGTGTGCTCCTCCTCCAAGCTGCTCCTGTGCTTCTGGGGATGGTTTTCCCTCAGGATTTGGTTGGGCTGTATATCTTTGAAATATTTTACAAAGGAAGCTGTGACTGACGCATGGGAAAGGCTGAAAGCAGTTGGGTTGTGCAATGTTGTTGTAGCATCAGACAAGAAAGGAGTGCATGCAGTTCCTGCTGGCAGAAGACTCCTTTGCTTCTCAGGCACTGCACTGGTTGTGGTGTAGTTTCTGGCTGCATTGTAGTTCTTTGGCATGCAAAAGAAAAGATGTCAGGTTATGTAGATTTCATCACTAGGGTATATCCATGTGTGTGCACATGCGCACGCGCACACACACACAGCTTTTCTACTGAACTGAACTAACATTAGGGTCATTTGTCAAAGGAGGGAATAAAGAAGAAACCTGAACTATGACCAAAGAAGAGCTCATATAGGTAAAAAGCAGCGGTTTTCTAGGTTGCTGTGTCCTCTTAGGTAGTGTAAAGCACACTCCTAGGCGTCTCCTTCCTGAGGTACCTGAAGACCCCATGTGATAACCAAAGCAGGCTTAGCTCTCTGATTGTTTCACTGAGGTTTAATGAGTTTGCCAAGGTCTCACAACTGGTCAGGGATGAGCTGGAGTTGGTAGCTCATGTTTATGTGATGTAGTGCTCTTTTCAATCCAATTTGTTTTTCCAGTATAGAGTAGTGACTTCAGTTTTGTCCCTCTCAGGATAAGGCTGATTCTCTGCAGAAATTTCTACAGTAAGAAATGGAACAGTATTCTAATCAATTGCCAAAGAATTTAGGTAAGTAGTTCTATTTTGTACAGCCTAATTTAAGACATGGTGGGCTGTCTCAAGGCCTGAGCCGTAGCTCAGAAACTATATTATGGAGAGGAACTATATAAGAGGGACTGTATTACCAAAAAAACCTGAAGAACCAAAATCCACACACCATTATTCCTGATTCTGACTCAACCATCACTTTAGTTACTGTGCCTCCAAAATACACAATTCATTCCACTTGGTTCTAGAAGAAACAAAGCTCAGCAAGACATTGTCTGCAAAAGTGTACACTCTAGAAACAGACCTGTGTTCAACACCTGGAAACAGACCTGTATTCAACCATCCATAATGCAAAATTGAGCTGCGCACAGTAGGTTAGAATACAGGAAGGGGAATGTCTTTCAACTGAGCACCTACCTGTGTGCGGGTGTCTACTATCTTATTCAGTTGCATCTTCATGGTACACCATGAGGGAGGCTTCATTTTCTCCATTATTTAAAGGAGGAAACAAAAGCTAAGAGAGGTTAGCCACATGCTGAGTAAATGCAATGAGATACAAAACTAGGTTTGTTTGACTCCCAGTTCATGCTTTAAAAAGTTAAACTATAATACTTATTTATTTTCCTGTTTCTTCTTTCTTCCACAAACACATATTGGTAGATAAGAGAGATTCTCATACACGAGGTCTAGGGGATAAGAAGGACTCAAGGTAAGTTCCGGTAGAGCTCAGAAGAGGGGAATATGTCTTATAACCATGGCACTGGGGGAGGTGACGTTTTGATATTTGTTTTGGGCAGAGGAGGCTGGATAGGAAACATTTTTTTCTGACAAATTTACAAAGTTAAATTTATAAAACAGCACTGGATAATGGGAAGTCTAGTTTTCTTGCTAAAAATAGTAAGAAATAGTCATTGTATTCTGGAACACATTTATAGTTACAATGTGTTATGTAAAATTTAATCTTAAAAATGGAATATTTTAAACTAATATACACGTGTGTGTGTGTGTATGTGTGTGTGAATTTTCTTAATGCCTAAGAAATCCAGCTGTATAATTTCCACTCTAGAATGACCTTTTGGGGTGAATTTTTCCCTTTTGCTCTGATAAAAACCAGTTTAAGACTATTATGGAATGTTTTAGAATAACCTCTTTTGTCCTCAGTGAATGGAATGTCTAATGTATTTTGAAATCACTAGGACTTTTTTGTTAAATAAAAGCATTAGAAAAAGACCTTTGTCTCTGGAATTGTTTTAATGTTATCAACTTAGTCTGGAGTCTGGAGAAATCAGCTGTGTTTTTTGTTTTTAAAGGGGGCAGTCGGCTGAGCTAAATTGTTCTTTCTTTGTCATCCTTACTCTCTCATTAACCTATCAAAACTGGCAACTAAATGATGGACGAAGTCAATGGTGGGGACACCACAAAGAAACGATGAAAACTTACAAGAACAGGTCTGAGAAAAATCATATCAGATATGGCATCATTAGCTGCTTGTCATTGGCATTAACAAAACTTTTGGGGAAGGGTACTGGGGATTCAACCCAGGGTGTCACATACATTAAACACTCATGTTACCCCTGAGCTGCACCCCAGCCCAATGAACTTCAATCACCGATTTCTCAAAGAAAATTGTAAGATCTCATTCATGGTAAAGAAATGTCCAAGTAGGGTTGTCTTCTTTTAGACTTTGAATATTATCCTTCTCTTATTTTATAAAAAAAATCTGAAAGAATACATATTCTCTTTCGGCCAACATTAAGGTAGTAGGTGAAAACCACTTGGTTTGTCCTAAGAAATAATGATTAAAAAATGTGGTTAGGACTTTGAAAATGATAAGGAGGTAATGGAAGGAGAGATTTGAAAAGGTGTTATAAAAGAAATGAAAACTTGGCACATATGGAAAGAAGAACAGTGAATAGCTAAACATGGAGTCAGATCAGAAGTTAAAGCTGAAATTATCTTAAAGATAACGTAATTATTTTACATAAGAGCAAACAGACCCAGAGATATTAACTCAGTTTTCTGTAGCAAAGAATTGTACTCCAGAGAAAGTACACAAGTCAGAGGAAGAGGGTACTCCAGGGACAGGTCAGGAGATTTACTGTGGTATTGAGGAACCATAGAAGGGTTAGGAATGAGATCCTGTGTTCAACACCTGGAAAGTGGGGGAGAACTGATAGAAGGATTAATGGACATCTAGGTAAGTAGAAGAGAAATGATTACAATGAGAAAAAGTAAAGAACAGTGACATTTCCAAAAAAGAGAAAAAACTGATCTCTGGGGAGTTTGAGAGAGAGGCCTGACTCTGAAGGCAGATGGGGAGTGTCCAGGTTATTTGTTCTTGTTAGACATACTGAGTGTACTCCTATTTCTTGGAAGGACTAGATTACATTTGAAAGAAGGACCAGCTAGATGTAATGTGCTGACCATATTGGGTGGGTTTATGGCTGTTTATTACTTTGTAGGAGACGAAAGAAAATCTGATTGGTGACAGAGCTAAGAATAAAGAAAAAAAAACTGATGAAGCTACCTCTTATTATAGCAATAATGACAATAATATAATAAAAGGAAGAGGAAGAACAACAGTACAACTTTGTTTTTCCCTTCCCTAAACCATTTTTCCAAAAGTCTTACACAGTTCAGTTGTTGGCAATGTACTTCCAGTTGCTCAGTTATTGTCTTAGTCTATTTTTTTTTTTGTTGCTATAACAGAATACCTGAGATTAGACCAGGCAATCTCTAAAGAAAGGAAGTTTATTTTGTTTCATGATTGCACAGACTGGGAAGTCTAAAACTGTGGTTCTGGAATTGGATTATCTTCTGGTGAGGGCCTCAGACTGCTCCAACACATGGCAGAAAGCAGAAGGGCAAGTAGAACATGTGGAAGAGGGGGAAGGGGGCCAAACTTCCATGACAGCTAACCCATTCCTACAAGAAGGGCATCTTCCCCATGACCCAAGCATCTCCCACTAAACCCCTGATGCATTGAGGAATACTTCTGATGCATTGAGGAATTAAGGTCAGAACACATGAAGTTTTGGGTGACACACTCAAACCATAGCAGATATCAAACCTTAGAATCATCCTTGACTCCTCTCTCTCTTTCAGATACCACATTTGATCCATCAGGAAAGCCTGTCATGTATCTATCACCTCTGTGCTTTTCCTCCTTTATCAAATAACTAGTCAGAGTCATCACGATCACAAAACTGGATTTCAGAAGTAGATTCCAACCTGGGATTTCTGTTCTTGTTCTTCCCTTTCTTCTAGTCCCTACCACTACCAAATCTATACCCATACAATGGCAGGAGTGGTCCTGTAAAAATGTACCCCAGATCATATCACTTTAGAGACCTCCCATGTCACTCAGGGCAAAAGTCAAAGCCTTTCAAGGACATACATAGTTTGCTACCATGTTACCCTTTTGGCCTCATCTGTTGCCTTCCATGTGGTTCATTCTTCTACACCCACACAAGACTTCTTGATTTTCTTTGAACATTGCAGACTTTGATCTCAGGGCACTTGAACTTGCACTTGCAGTTATTTCTGCCTTGTGCTTTTTTCACATGTTGGAAGCTTGATCCCCCATATGGTGCTATCAGGTGGTGGAATCTTGAAGAGATAGGGTCTAGTGGGAGGAAGTTAGGTCATTGGAGGCATATCTTCAGAAAGGATTAGTGCAGCTCTTGTGGAACACTGGTTAGTTTTCATGAATGTATGTTGCTATAAAGTGGGTCCAACCTATGTACTTGGTGCACCTAACCATTTCTCTACTTCTTTTCCACCATGTTGTGACATAATCAAGGTTGTCCTAACCAGAGGCTAAATCCATGTGGCTGTTTGATCTTGGACTTTCGGCTTCCAAAACTGAAAACTAAATAATCTCTTTTATTTATGAAGTATGAGGTCTTAGGCATTTTGTTGTTAAAACCTGTAATGCTCTGTGGGGAGCCGTCTATGGCTAGCAAAATCAGGCTTGGTCAAGCCATCAGACTTGGAAATCTGGCTTTCAGGAACTGGCAATCATTGAGAGATTGTTCCAGATCACCTGAAGTATGTGTCTTCCCTGCAGAGTGGCTCACCACCAGAATTTGCGTGTCCTGGATGTGTCACATAATCTGCTAGAACAAATGGTTTTCTTAACTCCACCCCATCCTGTTTCTCACAAAAGAAGCTCCTTCTGGTCCCTCTTTTACCTGTATGACTATAAATAAAGGTCAAGTGGGCTCTTCCATTATTAGAACCAGATTGGTATGGCTCAATCGGTCATGGCCCTGCTTCAAAGGATAATTGTCTCCTGTGATTCTTCTATTAAATAAATTTCTTAGTGATTAATTTACAGCCAGCCCATCCCTCCAACAGAAACCCTTTCCCTTCCCCACACTGGACATGGAAGAAACTCAATAATGCTCTTTTGTCAGGTAAGCCCAAAGCTTTCTCTGTCAATGATGCTTCCCTAATTTACCCTATTAAAAATTACTTGACCCTATACTGTTCCTATTTCTCTTACATATGACTTAATACTGGCCAATATATTATGTAATTTGCTTATTCATTTTATTGTCTGCATCCTTTCACTTCAATGTAAACCTCATAGAATTGGATATTTATGTTTTGATTGGTGATGTACTGTAGTGTCTGTAGCAGATCCTGGTATATAGCATACAGTTCAATGAGTGAAGCATAAGAATAGCTATCTGCTATTGAGAGCAGTACAATGTTATAGGCATTGTTCTCTAAGTCCTTCTCTCTCTATGTATATATATCATATATATATACATATACACACACACACATATATATGTGATTATATGTAAGATTATATAATAAGCTTATTTAGTCTCTCCAACAATGCTATGAAATATTATTCTCCTTATCTTACAGATAAGAAAACTAGAGATATATAGAGAGAGTTAAGACAGTTTCACTCCTAGTCTGGTAGTGTAAGTTTCTAATCAGTCACTCATCATAAATAAACCCTGGGCTACATACATTAGTTCTTTAGGCAGCAGTAATAGTGCACTACAGACAAAATGGCTTAAAAAACAGAAATTTATTATCTGACAGAGCCTAGAAGTTCAAGATCAAAGTGTTGGCAGGGCTGGTTCCTTCTGAGAACAGTGGATGGAAATCAGTTCCTTATTTCCTTCAGTTTCAGCCATCTTTGGGATTTCTTGGTCTGCAGAAACATCACCTTGGCCTTTGTGTTCAGAGTTCTCACTGTGTGGGAGTCTGTGTCCATTTCTGGTTTTTTTAAGGATACCTATCAGTCACACTGGATTAGGGCCTCCCTCTCCAGTATGACTTCATCTTAACTAATTATATCTGCAATGATTTATGTTCAAGCATGGTCACATTCTGAAGTAATGAGGTTATGACTTCAACACATGTTACAGAAAACTACTTAAAGACGTGGACACAGGGAAATACAAGCAGGTAGGTTAGAAGGCAGTGGAAATTTGAAAGAAAGAAAAAAGTAGAATGGGCTATTTCCCATTTTCATACATTTATTTTGTAAAAGAGTACTACTGAAAAATAGAGATGGAAAAGTGGAACTGTTCAAATAAAAGAGGATGAATTCCTGTACTATAATTATATTAGGTAATATACCAATATTATTAAATGAAAAACTTACGTCAGTGAAAAATATTGCTGGCATCAAAAACCAAAGTGGATTAAGTACTGAAACATAAGGTCTGAAACCATAAAACTAGAAGAAAGCATAAAGAACATGCTCCCTGACATTGGTCTCAGTTTTGACTTTTTGGATTTGACACTGAAGGCACAGACAACAAAGGCCGAATCACACAGGTGGGTTTGCATCAAACTAAAAAGTTTTTTCACAGCAAAAAGGAAAATAATGAAAAGGCAACTAGAAAAGTGGAAAAAATGTTTGCAAAGACTATGTCTGAAAAGGTACTAATGTCCAAAATATATAAGGAGCTCAAATAAATCAGAAGCAAAAAGACAAATAATTAAAAATGGACAAATGACCTGAAAAGACATATCTCCAAAGACCTGAATAGCCAACAGGTATACATGAAGATGCTCAACACCATTAATCACCAAGGAAGTGCAAATTAAAACCACAGTGATCGATCACCTCACATGACAAATGGCTCTTATGAAAATGAGAAGTGATTTCTGTTATACTTAGAAAGAAACTGTTTTGATTTTTCTGTTTCTTTTCTTGCTTTTATTTTTGGTAATTATAGCTTCTCCCTTATAACAAAAAATACTTTAATAATGACTTAAGTGCACCTCCTTCATATTGACATTATTGCCATTATAATTACGACTTGTTTTTCATTTATATCCTCTTTTCCTTTTTGTGGTCCTAATATTTTTTATGGGCTCAAACAGAGGGTCTCATGCATGCCAGGCAAGTGCTATACTACTGAGCTACATCCCCAGCCCTTTTGATTTTGTTTTTATGACAGGATGTTGCTCTTAGCCCAGGCAGGCCTAGAACTTGCGATCCTCGTGCCTCTGCTTCTGAAATGAGTGGGATTACAGGTATGTGCCACTATGCCCAGTGCTCTTTTCTCTAAAGTTGTTAGAAAAATCAAAGAAATTGTTATAGGGACCTAATCCTCATTGCTGGACCTACAATCACCACCCCGCCTCATTCCTAACTTTCTTCTCTCTCTCAGCTTCCATCATTACTGAGAACTTTAACCTGGTGTTTCTCAAGGTTTCAGTGAGTATATTATTGCCCACCTCCCCTGTGGTCCTGCATCCCTCATAAGGTACACTGGGCCCTACTTTCCATAGATGATAGTGTTTATCTATCAACACACTTCCAAAAAGTCATTCTGAAATATCTTATCTGCTGGTAATCCTTCTTAATCGTCTCTTCATTTTTGCAGGTGGATTTCGATCTTCAAGTTTTATGCTGTCATTTCTATTCAAATGTCAGGAAGAATGGTGTGTTTGCCATTTAAAACCAGAATTTTCTCAATCATCATTTACATCAATGACATACAAATCTCAATCCTCATTTTAACCTTCTTTTCTGAGTGCCAGGCTCACATATCAAAAAAAAAGTTTCCCCCCCTAAACAGTTCTCAGGCTGTCTTCCAACCTTAATATTCCACAAACTAATTTTCTCTTCCTTTGGTGAAACCTCTCATACTTTCTCTGTTGGGCCCACAGTGGCAACCTCTTCTCTATCCCTAATTACCCCAGTCAGAAACCTGAATGTAATTTGAATGTTAATTTTGCCACCTGCCTCATGTTTACCACCCTCCTCACTCCTCAGTAAGTCCTTTCAAGTACACCTAAATACCTCCTTCCTATGTTGTCTCCCTTCTATTAAAGCTTCCTGACTAGGCCTGAGGCATGTCTGAGTGTGAAGATGTGAGAGATCAAAGACACTACCCTACTAAACTGAAGGGCACACTGCACAGTATCCTTGTACAGGAAAGAAGCCCCATCTCTGCAGAGGACAGAGGAAGGAACCATTTTGCAGCTAAGGTGTGGGGAGTCAATTCCTGGCAAACCTGAGCTTGGCCTGAAATACAGGCCTGGAAAACCCACACTGCATGACTTGGAGTGTGCCTAAGTGACCAGGAGAAAATCAAACATGGAGAGAAGTTTACACAAGGGCAACTGGTCGTGGAAACCCACTGGCTCTCCCCTCCCCACTCCAATCCTGCTGCTTGAAGGACCTGCTGGGAGAGATGAGAGATGAGCCTGGCCAGGAATGCAAAAGGATATGGAGGAGATGGAGTTTGAAGATTGAACCTGAGGCCAGGAAATGTGGGGTCTGCAGGTGATAGTACGGGACTAAAAATTGGCTCCTCCACCACCATGAGTGGAACCCAGGGAAGATCCCTGGAGTTCAGTTTTCCTGCATGGACTGGCAATTGCTGAGCCCTGGAGGTATTCTGATTTAAAAATCTCCAGACCAATTGGTATTTAGTGAAGAACTGGAGCCTACCTAAGCCAAACCTGACCTCCAGGAGCTCCACCCACAGGATTACCTCACTCCAGAAACCTGGTGGAGCAAGTACACACTCCAGATGATCCCACCTAACTGCTAAGAAGAGAAGCTGAGAATTTTTTGAACTCCAACAATTCTTTAACTAAATCAAGATTTTTTTTCTCTTTTTTCTTTTCTCTGTTTAATTGTGACCTTAATGGCTCATGGACGCTTATACATATTCATATTTGTGATTTTTAAAAATCATTTCTGGCATTTTTCAAGCCAGTTATTTTTCATGGATCTGTTTTTTTGAGGACTAGGATATTTGATTAAAATATTTCAGTTTTGTTTTGTATTCTTTCATTTTTAATTTTTAAAATTTTTAATTTATATATTTATTTTATCTCACCTGTTTCCCTTGGTTCTCTTTCTGTCTTTTCTTCTACTAACAGCCAATCTCTATTGGTCTCTCTTTCACTCTTCCTTTAATCTTTTACTTCTATCTTCTCTCCTCCTCCCTCATAATCATCACATCCTCTATCACTTCTCTTTTCTCCCTGTCTGCCATTCAAAATTGTAAACCCTTTTGGAAACTTACTGTTTTTATTATAGGCAATAACTGGCCAGCCATATCATTTCTGTTTATTATGACAATTAACATTGTAGGCATCATAGCAGGAATTATTTGTTTAATGCTGTATATTGTTTGCATTGTTGTTGTTATTATTTATCTCTCCCAAATGGTGAGGTATTAGAAACCTTCAGCGGCACTATAAGTCTGCAGGGTAGAAATTCTACTGCCTCAGATAGAGTTAGATGGGTAGACACACAAACAACATGAAAATACAAGGGACAAATTGCCTCAAACAGACCAAGCTACTCCAATAACAGAATCCATTGACACCAAGTGGAAAAAAAATTGTCAGAGAAGGAGTTTAGAATGTACATCGTTAAACTGATCTACAGGTAAAGGACAATGTAAGGAGTGAAATCAGAGAGAAAATACAAGAAGTGAAGTATCACTTCAAAAAAGAGATAAGAGATTTTGAAAAAAGCTTATTTTTCCCTTTCATCTATTTTATTTTTTATTTGTTCTAATTTGTTACACATGACAGTAGAATACATTTTGACACATCATACATAAATGGAGTATAATTTCTCATTCTTCTGGTTGTACATGATGTAGAATAACACCAGTCGTGTAGTCATATATGCACATAGGATAGCAATATCTGATTCATTCTACTATCCTTCCTACCCCAATAACCCCTTCTCCTCCCTTCATTCCCCTCTGCCTAATCCAAAGTTCCTCTATTCTTCCCTAGAGTCACCCCCCCCCCCCCTTATTGTGAATTAGCATTTGCATATCAGAGAACAAATTTGGTCTTTGGTTTTGGCGGATTGACTTATTTCACTTAGCATGGTATTCTCCAGCTCCATGTATTTACTGCAAATGCAATAATTTCATTCTTCATTAAGGCTGAGTAATATTCCATTGTGTATATATACCACATTGAAAAAAGCTTCTTGACTTATCTTCCTGTTGCTGTTCTTATCCCTCTCTGGACCACTGGTCATACTGCTACAGAGAAACCTTCCTGATTTCAAACATGATACTATCTCTTCCTTGCTCACTACTCCTCAATGACTCCTTATTGTTCTCAGAAAAAAGTAAGACGTCCTTAATGGGACATAGAAGGCTCTTTATGACCTGGTCTATCATGTGATGCCTACTGATGATACCTACCTGGAGAGTTGCTCTCTCTAGATATTTCCCAGGACTCATCTTAAGGTGTTGTACTGTGACATGCTGCACTGTGACCCCATTAGGAAGGAATTTTAAGAATGATTAGCAAATACAGGCTTTGGCACATTCTCTAATATTTAAGTCAAGTACTTTTTTGGATTCTATGCTCAGATGTAGTGTGTGTTTTAATCTAAGAGCAATGTGAAGAAACCATTTTTTTTTCATGTAAGTTAATGTTTGGAGTAATTTATTCAATGAAAGTACTATCAAATTCCTCATTTTTATTCCCTTGTTGTTTTAAGCATTTTAATAACTATTTCTTTGGAAATAAACAGCCTACATTTAATGATATTTTCATGACAAGCATCACATGTCAACATAACCATGATCCTATGAAATGTTTTATTACATTTTCAATAGAAAATCTTCCTGAAAATTGCATTTACTTAATTCCCTTTCAGCTTGCCATCACAGGCTAATACTGATATCCTTCAAAAAATAATGTTCTACGTGTTATAAATATATGGTCAGTTAGATTATATTACACAATATTCTCTCAGTGAGTGAGCTCATGGATGACATTCCCTTTTGGCCAGGAATAAAGCACCGCTGTAATTCTTGAGCAATAAAAGAATACTCTGTGCAACTCTGAATCTTAAAAATAATTGTTTTCCTGTTCTTCATAATAATTAAGATTATGAATACTTCTTTCTTGAACCAACTTTACTTCTTGCTCTCCCTTGTATTTTGACTCATTTTTACCCCTTTACCTCATATTTCTTATTTTAAAATTTATTTCCATTCTGTCATAATATTTGATAAATCATAAAATACTATAATTGATTCCTTTTAGAATTAAAAATATAAATAATTACATGCATAAAATATTGCCATGTGAAAGCACTTGTACAATCAGAGGTTAACATAACATAGTATTGATATAAATGTTGAAAAAGTAGAATGTTGTGAGATGTCGTATACATTTTAGGATAAAATTCCATCTTTTCACGGAGATGCTCTAAAAATAGAATTTTTTTTTATTCTTCACTGCATGGACACAAATATCAGAAATCTGTTCCAAATGTACTGGCTGTTCATGAGCAAGGAAGAGCTAGAATTCAGACCATCACCCTAAGTTTCACCCTGACTGAAGACTTTATAGGTAGAGGAATGTGTTTCTGTTTACTTCTTCTGACTAATTCAACTTACTTCCTCATACTTTTTCCATAATTTATCTTGAATCAAAAGAGCAAATAACCAGATGTGATCACTTCATCTTCCTCTAGTTATCCTGTTGTACACATAAACATCTGCAGGTTTTGGAAAGTCATAAATAAAACTCAGCTAAAAGAGCACACCTAGTGACCAGTCACATTTTTGATGTCTGAAGAGTGGAATTATTTCCAACAGAGAAAATTGCAGACTTGATAGTCAGTATTAATTAGGACTACATTGGCAGAACTCCTTCTTGAAGTTAATACCAAGATTTAATATTCTCCTCTATTTATTATATTGTTTTCTCCAAGATAAATAAATTTGTTGGTTCGTTACTTGAAAATATTTCTATTCCTGTACACATAGGAAATTTTGGAGTATTCTTACTACACTAGGTTGATGATTACTGTTGTGGTTTGGATGTGAAGTGCCCCAAAAGGTCACATGTGAGATACTGCAAAAAAGGTTCAGAGGAAAAATGATTGGGTTATAAGAATCTTACCCAATCCATGAATTCATCACCTAATTGAATTAACTGAGTGGTAACTGAAGTGGTAGGGTGTGGCTAGAGGAGGTGTAGCATTAGGGGCATGGTTTTGGGGTTTATATTTGTATCTGGCAAGTGGAGTCTCTCTCTGCTTTGTGATCATCATGTGAGCTGTTTCCCTCTGCCATATTCTTCTGCCATGATATTCAGCCTCGCCTTGAGCCTTGAGGAATGGAGTCAGCCTTCTGAAACCAGAAGCTCTTTAATAAACTTTTTCTTCTCTACCACTGTGCTGGTGGGGTTTGTTTAGTCACAACAGCAAAAAAATAAATAAAATAAAATAAAATAAAAAAAGATGTTTAAAACAATTACAAAAAAAGATGTTTAAAACAATTACAAAAACAACTCTCTTTGGATGGTGTTAGGTCATTATATATGTAAACCAACAGGTGAAGGATCCATGTGTGCAATCAAGTGCAAGTAGTAGTTGGAGTTGTGTGAAGAAAAATTATTTAATTATTTAGATATTTAAATACTTTTGGATCTACATGAGGAATAAAAACTGACATGAATCAAAATAAATCTATTTGGATGGTGATTTTAAAGTTTTAATAAGCAAATGTCCTATTTTAATTGAAGTGTTTGCCAGTATTTTTTTTCCAGAAATTACATTCACTGAAATAATTGTTGTCACTAGAATATATTTTATCTAAAAAAATAGTGGCCTGTTTTTTTTCAGACCAAAGCAAACTCTTCGACTTATGACATATAATTTTCAACTATCAATCATTTTTAAGGACAGCATTGGAGGATATATACACTAAATCTACATTTTCATTATGAATCAATTTCCCCATATACAGCTCATTATAGAAATGTTATAAAATAAGATATTTTGCAAAAATGAAGAAAGGTGGAAACCTGGTTTAGTAATAGCTCAAATGAGAACAACAGGGTATTTAAATGAGCTAGCAACTTGCTGCTGCTGCTGCTGCTAAGAACTCATTTATTACACACGTAAAATATAAACAAGAGGTCCTTACGTCCTGATAACAAAAAGTATAGCACAGAACTTGAGGTCTAGGCATGATTCAATAAATCACATTCAGCTCTGCTCAACCAGTTTGAAGAGAATATTGACATTAACAAATTAGTGCTCCAAAGAGATTTCTGATATTTTCGGAAATGTAGGTGGAGAAAGCAAAACCCAGGGCTCTTTCTGTACTAGTAATTTCATCTTTTGACCAATTGTGAAAAGAGAGTACCTTCCACATACTGTGAAGGGCTTTTACTAATTTAGTACACACCATAGGCTTTGTTAAGTGGGTGCAATTATCAAAACACATAGGAAGGAGTTTGGGAGGATTAGTTTAGAGAAAAGAAGACTCTGAATAGAAATAACACTCTTTAAATACTTGATGGACTGATATATAAATAAGGCAATTACCTTACATAAGAGAACAGAAGTAAGATTTGTGGGTATGAGTTAGCGAAGGGTAGCTGTCAACTTCTTTTAAAAGAGGAACTTTCTAGGTAGAATTGGAAAATGATAAAACAGATTGCTTTGTGAGATAAAAAGATTCCTACCAGTTAATTTATTTAAATCTGAAGTTGTAAGTCTTCCTTCCAAAAAATATATTGAAGATTGATTACTGGAGGAAGGATTTCATCACTTGACTTACAAGATCTCGTCCAAAGTTAACAGTCTATGCTTCTAATTATTGATTAATATCAACTTTACAATTCCTCCCCCTCCACCTGCCTGAACATTCAAGCTACACATTCACATTTACCTACCCATCTAAGGCACATTACAAAAGAGTGCAAAAGTCTGCAGTCTTCTAAGAGAAAACAGAATGATCTGTTGGCTTTTGGTCATGTTGGAGAAGATGAAGAAGATGTACAGCCAGAATAGTGCAGTCCTTCTGTGTCTGCACCGGGGTTCACATTGCTTGTGTAGGGAATAGTGAAGTAATGTAAATGGAGCCAAATGGGACGAGTCATGGACAGCTTGCCCAATAAGAACTATAGAAGAAAAAGAGGGTCACCACCTACAGGAGCCAAGAGACATCTTTGTCACAACCATCAGTCCCTAAAATCACTTACTGTTCATATAACTGTGTTGATTGGGTGTAAAGCATTATCTTCATGGTGTTTCCCTGTAACATTTTTTATTCAGAATTCTCATGAACACTTTCAAACAGCTTTGATGAAAATTCAATCTGTTGGTAATAAAACAAATTTAAACTTGATCATTCCTAGACTGATTCTGATTCATTGGGTGACAATTCTGTGGATCTTGTTACAGTAGGTATATTGGCTAGTTAACACTTGTTCTATTGTTTATTTTTTATTTTAACTTTGAGCTAAGCACAGAGTCAGATCAAATGAATGGATTCAGAGCACCATGTAAGTAAGGCAAACATATTAGACGTGCCAGGATTTTACTGATTAACAATCCCTCTCTCCCATTGGAAAAACTTGAATCCTTCTACCATTTGCTAAGATAATGCCCTAACCAAGAGCATTAAAGAAAATCACACTTCTGTGTATGATCACATTTATCAAATCATCTCCTGAGTACTTTTATTCCTATTTCCCCTGGCATTTAACTTCTTCCCCAAATAATTTGGTGCCTGTCAGATTATATTGTGGCAATTAGATATTTGTGTTGATTATGTATTTATTATCTGTCCAAAAGTGAAGGCACATAGCTCAGTGATGGGAGCTGGCTCTTAGCTGCTCATTCTGAGACTAAATCTTTGCTTTGTTATTTTCCACATTATACACTGGCAGTTCTGTCTATTCAGTACTCCTGTGGCTCTCCCAGAGTACATCAACCTTAAAAAGGCCCTCAAACCAGTGCTTTTTTGTACTGTCTGTTGTGTAAGGATGGGTTGATTTGATTGTGCAGGGAGGAGGGAAAGAAGAAGGAAATATGAACATTTACCCCCATTTATCAAGATCTTGAACCATTTATGAGATAATATGTGTAAAACGGATGTAAGAATTTGCTATATAATGTAATGAAGTGCAGAAAGTTATTTCACAAAACAAAATAGCAGGAAAAGAGCTTGAAGGAATTGTTTATAAAGTTTAATTTCTAGCTTGCGAAGGTGTGAGTGTGTGTGCATGCTTGGATGTCCTACACAACACACAGTGTTTGACTCCTATGTGGGAATCCCCCTGTACTTAGAAGCAACACTCCAGGCGTCTCACCTCTGGGCAAGCAGGAGCGACAAAACTTAAAGGACAAAAGGGAGCAGCAAAGGGCCAGTACTGTGAGTGCTGAGCTCCTGCGAGAGTGGGGCTTTGAGGTACAAATGTACCCTTCCTTTTGTGCTCTTCCTGCTGATACATGTGACCCTGTTTGTAGAGCTAGTGGGATGGAGATCCCAGGATACGGGGGATGAGAGGAGCGGTGGTGTGCCTCCCTTCCAGGTCCCCAGCCCTGCCCTCCGGTCAATCAGGGCTGCTCTGTCATCTTCCAACTGCCACAAGGGAGTGTCATGTCCACCTGCTCTGCAATCTTCATTCTGTGGGTGGATTTTATCACTAAACTAAACTTCATCTCTCCTCGTGACTCTCCCAGTTTTACTGGACGTCCCGTCTACCTGCTTTGGATCGTACACTCCATTGTGTCCACATTGTTTCCTTGTCTTTCCCTTTGCTCCTTAAAGTCCTTCCCAGTCTTACTGTTTGCTCTCAAAGCTGTGCAGGGCCTCCTTGCTGAATGTTCTCCAGAACCCCTAGGGCCACGTCCTATACCACAGACTCCAAGGAACAAGCCCTGAGCTGTGACCTTGGTTTCTAGTTCTTAGTTCATGATCTTCAGTCATATTAGACAAACCTGTCTGAAATGCAAATGATAGTCATTTGTGACCAAATGTCAAGCCTTTAAGAAAACAGCCTGATAAACCTTGATTTATTTCTCTTTCAAAACATTAAAAGGTAAACTGAGGCACAATGATTTTTTTTAGGATTTTATTTGGTAGCCTCTTAGGCCTGCTCTTCTCAGTTACAGGTCACCTCTCCTCCCCCCTTAATCTAACTGATATTCCTTCTTGCTTGTGATGTATTTTCATGATGGGAGAATCGACAATATTGTGAGCTCCAGGTGACACATGATTGGATTATAAAAGTTTGCTATATTAGTGCTTCCTCCAATTAGAAACCAAAAGGGAACAGCTTCCACACAAGGAAAACTCTGAAAAATGAATCTCAAGTGGAGAAATGTCCAATCCTACGTCAGTCTAGGTGAGTTGATCTTTAAAGGCCAGTGGTCCTTGTTAGTGTTTTTCATACTTAGATCTTTCCCTCAAACCATCTATGTACTTATGTTTAAATGATTGCTGAATCATTGGAAGGTGCAATTGGAAGGAGGTAGACTTCTTTTTCTTCCAAAAAGAAATAATGTTGATGTGTCAGTCTCTATAACCACAGAGATTCTCTGATCTCGTTAATCCTGATAATAAGTGTATTTGGAAATAGGCAGAAGCATTGCAATGTGTGACATAGTGCCTTGGGGAGCCCAGCACATGCCCAGCAAGGCTGGTAAAGGGAGAATTTTAAGAGCAAAAAAGAGAAGAAGTGTCTGTAATTTGTTTTGTAACAAAGAGAACATTGGTTTCAGGGGCTTATTGTGGGAGTTAATATCAGTTCATTACTGGAGACAGTGTATCAGGGAAATGACCTTGTACTTAGGGCCCACTGTCCTTGTGACTCATGTGGCAAGCTGTAGTTTGAAAAGTCCTTGGCAAATGAGCACTTTAATGAATCTCTGCAATAGTTCTTACCATAGGCATGCGTGTATGAGGGCCCGCCCTTCTTTCCTCTGTCTTGATTGACTTTTTATAAGGGTTTGACACTAGAGACTCCATGTTGATTCTGACAACTTCAATAGCTAAAGGACAGTTTTTTACTTGAGTATATGAGGAGAAATACAACATTTACTCAAATTGCTTTCTTTTTCTATTCTGTTACTTTGAAATATCCTTATAAATTATTTGACCTATGAAAATTACTCTTGGACTCTAGAGCAAGTGCCACTAAATGCTGTACAATTTTCAGTGAACTATGTTCATTAATTATTTAATTTGAAAATTATAATACAACTGAATGAGGGAAGGCTTTTCATGAGAAAAAACTATTGAATAGAGAGTGTTTGAAGATACTTTTCTGTGTCTGGGTTAAAGCTTCTGGTAATTGTATCCTGTAGATTCAATATAAAATTTACATCCATAAGAATCAGTTGAAAGTTAAAAAAGAATCATTCAAATAGGTACGTATTATTTACCAGAAATCAAAGTTGGTAAAAATGAGTTATTTTAAATGATCCATTGTGCCCAACTCTCTAAAATATTTTTCTTGAGTATGATCGTAAATTTCTACAGGAAGCCACCAAATCTTTGTATAGAGTAATATTATTCAGTAGGCATAACAAAATGTCAAATTCCCAAGAAATACAAACTACTTTATTTCTGAACATAACACATTTTTAAAAATGCACACATACATTTTTGGGATTTTTATCATTGCCCCAAAAGAGCATAAACCTTTTATGGTTATCCTATTTGGTTTCTCTGAATAAACAATTTTATTGCTTATAATTCTGTTGGGTAAAAATTAAATAGTCAACAAATTTTCTTCCCATGCATTTTAATGAAATTTCTCCCCACATGTTTAAGTTTACCCCAAAGGTTTTTTTTTTTCCTATTTAAACTGTAGAAGATAGTGTTAGTGGTTTAAGATAGGAGAATGTATTTTGTGTTTAGAATCACATAGCTTTCAATGTTTTTTTTCTGGAAGGCATCCTTACTGAACCATCGCTAGAGTAACTCCTTCACTTTGTAGATAAAAAAATGAAAGTCTCAAAGAAGTTTAGTAAACCATCTGAGATGCATGTCAATTTCCAGTTCATGCTACAGATAAATTCAACAAACATTTGCTGTGTACTGAGATAATTGAGAAATAATATCTGCCTTCTAGGAACTTATGATCTAATAAGGTATATGGATGCATACCCAGGAAATTTCAATAAAATATCTTAAATATGGGGATAATGATAAGTGTAAAATAAAAAAAGAGAAATGATCCATTGAATAAATGCTTTCATTTTCCTTCAAATAACATTTATTGAGCACCTACTACTTGCCGGGTGGCTGCCAGCATGAAGACACCTGTCCCTCTGATTCTGGTCCTGGGATGCCTCTGGCCATTCCCCTGGAATGAATTCTGAGAGGAGCCCACTTCTTCACACAACTGCCAGGCAAAATTGAAATCTTATGAGTAAAGTCAGAATTGGCATGAACCCACAGAAGCCGAAGCTCAGGAACACCCACTTGCACAGGTCTCTTCCAATATCCTGGGTATGGTGCTAGGTATTTATTTTATTAAGATACATTTTTGCACAATTTGTATAAGTCAGCATTTTGATCTTGGAAAGTTAAAACTTTTTCTTTTTTATTTTTCACTCCTATTTCCTCCCCCATTAGTTTCCTTTCTGTGTCACATAGTTTTGAAGTGGTTCCAGGAATATTGGGAATCCATCTAAGAGAAAATGGAATTAGAGTATTTAATTTGCATTGAATGGGATATGCAGTTTTCAGGGCACTATGGGCAGAGACAAAATTCCAGAAATTCTCCTGTTGCCCATGGCACTATCTCATCTGGCATCATGGCACAAAGGTACAGGGCTAGATGTTGCCTTATGTATGAATGTCTTGTGGTGGCCAGCATCATATGTGAGTGGGCAATGGAGTCAAAACAAGGTTTCAAAACAGTCAGAGGCTAGCCTGGGTTATAGCCTTCCAGTTATCCAGCTGTAATATTGTAGGCAAGCGATTTGGTTGCCATTGATAGCAAACAAAAGGAAAGTTCTCCCTGGCTATGTGCATATTTTACAATGTGGTTTATGTAATTATCAGTGGACCAAATATCTTTTTATTTTTTGATGGAACTTTTAAACTGGATTTTTTTCAGATTATTTTATTGGAAGACACAAGCCTATAATAGAACTACAAAGAGCAAGCACAGCTATAGGTGAAGTGGCACACTATATGCATCCCTAGTGTAAATAAATAAGAAATATTCATCAACTCTACTGTGTGAAGACCAAAACATCTTTTTTATTTTCCTGATAAAAGTAATAAAATAATTATGTTCACATGAAGAAGCAAAGAGAATTCATCTAACATGTGGGAAAGAAAACATGTGTGAAAAGAAGTCATTTAACTAAAAAATTGTGTTATTTTTCTAGATTTCATGTTATTAGAAATTTGCCGATTTTTCCAAATTTGAATTTAATGATTCCTTTTCCCTAAATATATTTGGGTAAGTTATTTTTATTTTTAATATTGTATTACTTTCCTTAAAAGGGTGACCCTAATTTTGTAAACTTTACTCCCCCCAACACTTGGGTCCATCCTTCTCATGAGGGTTTATCTGACAGGCAGGACTTAGGATATTTGACAGCTTTTTTCTTTCAAGGAAGCAGGAAAAGCGAGTTTCATCTTCTACTATGAAGAGATGCTTGGTAGCCATGGTGCACAACACTCCAAACAGGCCTCACCATCAAGTTGATGTTATGCTTTGAAGTTTGCAAATTAATGGGGCCAGGGGAACAAGAAGTATTTTAAAGCATTTCATTCTCTCTCTCTCTCTCTTTCTCTCTCTCTCTCTCTCTCTCTCACACACACACACACACACACACATACACACACTCACTCAGATCATCTGACCATCCTAGGAGTAGATTCCCAGTATTGTTCCTTGATTGAATTCATTCAATTCTGTTTGAATACTAAAATCCCACTGCACTACCACTACCACAATCACCTTATTTTTACATTTAGAAAAGTCCCACAGACCACCTGACCAAAAATACATGCAAATACAAAGAAAGGAGAAAAACAGGCAAGGTGTATTTTGAGAGATGTGGTCAACATAGATTCCAAGCTATGGAATATAAAGTTATATCACATCTTTTATTAGTCAGGGGTCAATCACAAGACAGATATCCTGTGCAGCAATACAAATAGGGAAAGTTCAATATACCCAAGCATTAGTTATAATAAGGGATTACTTACTAAGGAGTAAAGAGAATTCTAAGGAATATAGGAATAACAGACATGGGAAATAGTTCCTACTACTATCTCTGAGGCACAGCATCCAAGAAAGGAACAATTCTGGGAGATCCCATCATCCCCGCTCCCAGCCATGGATGAAATTCAGAGCCTACTGGAGAAGATGCAGCCAGGAGTGGTTAGGTGGTGGAGACCATGACAGATTGGTGGCAGAGTACTCTGCCTTTTGGGGACAAGGGAAACCTTTCATGGAAAGATGCCCTGGTCTTATTGAGAAAGTACATGCCGGGATATTGTCCTGGGAAAATTCTCTCAAACTGAGGAACATAAATTTCTAGGATAAAATTATCTACTGTGCATACAGCATAAGAAATTAAAAAGATCCATATTGGGATTTAATCTTGATATTTTAATATTTAGATATTTTAGAAGAACTTAAAATCTAACAAAGAACAAAATGAACAGGTTACATGGAAGGTTTTAAAATAAGAATCATATCTTCAAATCAATAGTGAGATCTAGAAAACAATAGGCAGCCAATCTTCTACTGGGAATATAATTCTATACCTTGCTAAACTAACAATCAACGTAAGGGTAAAATAAGACATTTTAAGGATCAATAAATTCTCTAAAAATTTAGCTCCTGAGAAATATTTTTTGGGAACCCAGTGAAGAATATGTTTCATCAAAACAAGTGAATAGACCAAGAATCAGGAAGATATAAGATTCCAGAGACAGAGGACACAACACAGACGAAACCAAGAGAAGTCCTGAGATGATAGTTTGTTGAAAAGAGAGAATCAAGTGCAAATAGCATCAGGAGGTTAGAGAGTTCCAGGAGAGGTGGGGTATGCATCTCTGGCTTGCAACAGAATTAATATGTTGTCAGTGTGACAGGTTGGAAAATTATATTGGGATATACTCTTTTACAACACTAGAAAGCATAGGAAGCCCTTCATAGATTTAAAAAATAGAAAGCAGTGAAAGAGGTGCTTCTATATTACTGTGAAAGAACCAAAAGATGTACTAGCAGGGAAAAGAAATTGTAACATACTTCAGTATAAATACATCTACATAGTTTTAATAACAAAAATATTCAAAAACATTATAAAATTATTATATAAAATATTAGAAAAATGGGAAGAGGAAATCTAAGAGGCTTTTGTCTAACGGAATAATCAATAGGAAGTCTAACATTGTTGACAGTGTACACTAGATGTATATTGTTTAGAGTTACAGAGAGAAGTCCCAAAAGCAATGGCCAAAGCAGTAGAAAGGTGATTGCTTCTGGGAGGGGTGGTGGGTGGGGTTTGGGAGGTTATTTGTGGTGTATGCTATGTACTGCACGTATTGCTGTATTTCCCTACAGGCTCATTGTTGGCATTTGGGGAGGCAATGCACCTTTTCATGGGACACCTACGTGCATTGCAAGACAGTTGGCACAACTAATGATTAAAAATCTGATGTTAATAGCACCTCTTGGTCACTGTGACACATCCAAATGCTCCTATACTTTTGCTAAAGTCCTCTGTGGAAAATGGTACTACCTGAAGCAAACAACTACTGTTCTATTACTTTGAGAAAAACAAAAACAATTATAAAAACAAACAGAACATGTAGGGCACAGAGAAAGAAGAGAATTTTTTAAAAGTGAGACTGTTGTGCACATATTATGCAAATATTATGCAAATTTTAAAATTTTAAGGAAAAATGATTTTCCTAGTAAATTTGAAATTATAAAAAAATTAGTGCAGAAAAAAGTAACCTTGAAAAGAAAGAGAAATGTGTTCAGAACTGACCTTCAAACACACACATTTTAAAAAACACACTATGTTATGTTACATGGAGTTCTAGGAACTTTGAAGAGATGGATATTTTTGCATCATTGGAACTGTTTTATAAAAAGAATTGGAAAGTTTTCTATAAAGCAATAATACTAAAATGGAAAGTGTGGGCACACATACACACATATGCAAATTCTGTGGACCAATTTTGTTTTACTTGTGGATGTAGATTCAGATTCTAAAAAAAGATCAGCAAATTTTATTTAGTAATATATAAAAGGGTTATTAAATCCCAAATTGCATAATACCCAGTCATGCCAGAGTATGTCATTAGGAAATTTAATAATCAAAAAATTTTCAAAAGAGAAAAATTATTTGTCAGTATCTATCAACATTAATGAACACATTTCATGAATCACAACTTATAATAGTGATACGATATTACAGAGTCGTAGAACATCATTTCTTTGACTTTTAAAGAAAATTATTAGTTGTTCAATAATTTTTAGTTTCCAATGTTGTTATTATGTGGGCTAGTATTTTCTTGTTAATGTCCAGTTTTATACTATCCCAGGAAAAACCAGGTAACAGCAGCCAGTATTGCTATTCACAAGTGTGATGTTCTCCTTAAAATTAAAATGCTGCGGGGGATGCACAAGATTGTTGATGTTATCACCACATTATTCTGGGAGTGCTAGTTGAGGCATTAAAGATAAGAAAATGAGAAGAAAAGGTATAAAAACCTCAGTAAAAATCATTTTTACTTTCAACAATATAACTAATTTAAACAAATCTCTGGAAAATAATAAGTTGAAATGCAACTGATTTTACAATCAATATGTATCAATAACTAGATTCATTCTCTATGTAGAATAATGACTAGCAAGCAAAAAAATTTAAATATGTTTCTTATTTTTAAAAAGCAACAAAACTATGAAATAAAATCACCTAAGATACACATATTATATTTTTGTATATTTGAACAAATGAAGACATATTATCTCTGGAAATAATGCATTTTCTTAGATAAATAAGAATGAATTTAATTATATAACATGGGTTTAATTGTGGCCTATTTGTACATGTGAATATCATACTCTGATTGTATCTACCCTTGTCTTTATCCTTCTCTCCCCCTTTCCCAATCCCCTTCCTTTTCTCTAATAGTTTTCCTGTTATTTTCATTTTGACTTTAATTTCCACCTAGATCCCACGTATGACGGAAAACATTTGACCCTTGTCTTTCTGGATCTAATTTTGCTTAATAATATTTTCCCTAGTTCCGTATATTTTTTTCTGCACATGACAAAATCTCATTCTTTTTTATGACCAAAAGTACTCCAATTGTGTGTGTATACCACAGTTTATCTATTCACCCATTAACAGGTACCTAAGTTGATTCCATGACTTGGCTATTGTGAATTAGGCCACAATAAACATAGGTGCGTAGGTATCTCAATAGTGTGCTGCCTTCGCTTCCTATGTATGTGTACACAGGAGAGGGTTGGCTGAATTATATAGTAGATCTATTTTTAGTTTTTTGAGGAACCACTATACTGATTTCCATAGTGACTGTAGTACTTTACTTTCTCACCAATGATGTGTGTAAAGGTTGTTTTTCCACACCTTCATCAGCATTTATTGTTATTTGTAACCTTGGTGATAGCCATTCTGACAGGGGTCAGATTGAGTCTCAGTGTAGTTTTGATTTGCATTGCCCTGTTGGTGAAAGATGTTGAACATTTTTTTCATATAATTATTGACCATTTGTACTTCGTGAGAAGTGTCAGATCACTTGCCCACTTATTGATCAGGTTGTTTGGGGCTTATTTTTGTGTGTTAAGTTGTTTGAGTTCTTTATATATTCTGGATATCCTTTGTTGGAGAAGTAGCTGCAAGTATTCTCTCCCATTCTGTAGTCTGTCAAGAGTACATATTTAAGGCTGTTTATTCTCTCTAAATTGCAATCCAATTTAACAGAAATCAATATAAAACTCTTTTCTGAGAGCTTAATTAAATGATTTTACATTTAATCTAAAAGAATAAATAAATCCACGGACATGTGTGTCAACTTTTCATGACTGTGACCAACATCCCCAACAAGACCAATGTAATTTTGAATGATTAAGTTGTTCAATTATTAATTTAACAATTAACTTTATTTTGGTTCATAGTTTCAGAGGTTTGGTTCATGGTGGGCCAGCCCCATTGCTCTGGGTCCAAGATGAGGCAGAATATCATGGCAGAAGGGTGTAGAAGAGGAAAGCTGCTCAGGACATGGCTACCTGGAAGCAGAGAGGGAGCAAGAGGAAAGGGGCCAAGGGAAGATGAACCTTTTGGGGGCATGCACCCAGGGAACCACCTCTACTGTTGCCACCCAGCTAATCTGTTCAAATTAGGATGAAGTGTTAGGTTACAGCTCTCACAATCCTGTCATTTTATCTTCTAACATTCCTGCCTTAACATAGGAGACTTTGGGGCACACCTCATATCCAAATCATAACACTATAAAAATTAAAGGGAAGTTAAAATAGTACATAATTTCCATAACTAAAGCAAGGTGGTGTCAGAGCAGCTAATCAAAAGAATAAAATAGGGAATTCATAAATGAGTGACAGTGAACTTAAAAACTAAAATCAGTGGGAGAAACAGATGGATTGTAGTTCTGGGATAACAAGTGATTTTTTAAAATAAGAAAATTCACTGTTCATCTTATAACAGAATAAGTGATAAATGGGCATTTGGTATGAGTTTGGATAGGAGGTGGTTATGTGTTTAATGTCTGTTGTAGATGATAGTGACTTCAAATTCTTCCAGTGTCCTTGTTCTGCTCTCCTTGTCTTCTGTGTTCTCTGAGATTATCTCAAATTGAGTCTGTGCCTTGCAGTTCTTTGAGATATTATCTATTATTGTCATTACTTTATAGCCCTGTTGAAATGGCAGGCAGGCATGGGAAAGGGCAAGTGATCTCTCATCTTATGGTCAAATTTCAGTCTTCTTGTGGCCTGTGAGTCTGTCTCCTTGGCCTACCAACTCCACAAATGTATCTTTGATTTTTTTTCTTCTCCTGTTAATTGAGACAGGATGCTAGAGTGAGCTGTAATAGGGTAAGTGCCCATTCCTCAGCTGTACAAAGCTCTGGCAAAATCTTCCTCCCTTGTTATGGAGAACACTCCAGGCATATTTCAAAATGGTTACTCCCCCTTCGCCTGTCTGACGTGTGAAAGGATCCCTCTTGGCTCTTACTGGTAAGAATCTGCTGAAATTTCTGGAGATAAAACCCAAACAGTGTGAGGGGTTCTCTAAGACTGTGGCCTGGGGCTTTTCCCATTCTCATGCCAGTCCACACTTAGTCTTCAGCATTTTGTCAGAATTACCATAGGAGTGTCCCTCCAGTTTAGAGTCCAACAACTTCGACTTCAGATCGTGGCTGTGATTTTTACTCTTTTCCTCTCTTCTTGTTATAGTGTGGTGACTTGCTCTGTGATCTCACTTCTCTGATGGATATTTAATTCATCCCTCTGACTTTAAAGATGAGGATGATTATTTCTAAGCTTTTAGATGTCAGAACTGAAACTGGAACTTGAGATCAATTTTAAAATGTTTTATTTTGCTTTGTCTTATTTTTTTAAAAATTTGAAATGTAGAGCCATCATGCATGTGCCAAATAACCCAGATTAGCGATCTTATCCACATGGCTGAACCTTTTGGCCTATCTTCAATCATTAGATGACACTTTGACCCTTCCCTAGTTTTTGCATGCAATCCAATTCTACTTGCACCATCCCTCCAGTTACATCATTGTTCTTTTCTTTTTCTTATATTTGTAGTCCTTATTTAAGATTTATAGGGGCATTGGAAAGAAGGGGAGTGATGCCCTGTACATCTTGTCTATAGTAAATCCCCATCAGACACATCTTTCACAAAGTCCCTCTGTCCAATTTCTACTTTAGATAGGCCACGTCTTCACCATCTCCTGTGCACTGTGCACCCCTCCCCAGCAATGGTACTCAGCTTCCACGTCTCCAATAAAAGTTGTATTTTACAAATAATGTCCTCATTGGTTTTACAAGGGTCAGCACATTTGTAAGGGAGAAGTGAAATAAGGAAATGCTCTGTATTTATACGAGAGCATAAATGCTCTGTATATATCCAGCTGACAGCAGCCACTTCCAACTAGCCGTAATCCATTCTCCCCAGCTCCCCGACTGCTTCCGTGAACCAACCCCAGACCGCCCAGGCATCCTGCAACTTTGGCTTTTTCTATAGCTAAAGACAAAGTTACAACCCATCTACTTTTGCACCTCTCTGCTGTCTTCACTTGCAATTCTAGAACTGGATGGCTCTCCAGCCCTCAAAACATTCAGAATGCCCCACTCCATCACGTGGATTTTATAGTCAGAAGAAAGAAAGCGACATCCAGGAAAGTGAGGCCAGGAACAGATAGTTGGGTAGGTTACAGCTCAGTCTGACTTTGTTGATCATGGTTTGAACATTTGGTTGCTCAGGACTGGCTGAGACTCAGCTGCTTGGTACCAGAGTAGGTGACAGTCTGTTTTCATGTCAAGTTAGGTTATCATTTGCTATGAATGGAGAAACCCTTAGGTCAAATTTAAGTGAACAGACACAGCCTTAGGGCAAAACCTGTCATCAACAAGGAGATCTAAATCCCAGCCTTGGTTGAGGACAGGGTCTCTCCTAGTAGTTCTCTTATTTTCCATTTTCCTTCAACCTAAAGATACTAGCTTCTTGTGATCTTGTGCTAACTCTGGGACTCTTAGAGTCCTCTTCCACCTTTTTAGTAGTTAGCTACTAGGGAATTTTACTGAGTAAAATTCTGTATCCCGATGGGCCTGATTCTTTTTTCACAGCACATTTTTCTTCAATTTTCGTTCATCTGTCTGTTTCCCTTTTACATTGATAGCTGATGCTTAAAGATAACAAGGTTTAAGTCATAGGCTATATTGTAGTCATCATTTAATTTGTAACATCTTGCATTATCCTTGGCATATGATAAGTACTCAAAAATAGTTTGAACAGCCCTTCACAGAAGAAGAAATATGAATGGTGAAAAAATGTATGAAAAAATGTTCAACACCTTTAGCAATTAGAGAAATGCAAATTAAAACTACACTGAGATTTCATCTCACTCCAGTCAGAATGGCAATTATCAAGAATACAAGTAACAATAAATGTTGGCAAGGATGTGGAGGAAAAGGTACACTCATACATCACTGATAGAGTTGCAAATCGGTGCAGGCACTCTGGAAAGCTGTATGGAGATTCCTTGGAAAGTTTGGAATAGAACCACCATTTGACCCAGTTATCCCCACTCCTAGGTATATACCCAAAGGATTTAAAATCAGCATACTACAGTGACTCAGTGATATCAATGTTTATAGCAGCTTAATTCATAGTAGCTAAACTATGCAACCAACCTAGGTGTCCTTCAACAGATGAATGGATAAAGAAAATGTGGTATATATACACAATGGAATATTACTCATCCATAAAAAAGAATGAAATTATGGCATTTGCTGATAAATGAATGGAACTGCAGACTATCATGCTAAGTGAAACAAGTCAATCCCAAAATAACGAAGGTGAATATTCTCTCTGATTGTGGATGCTAATACACAATAAGCATGTGTGGGAGGAATAGAAGAATAGAAGTTCATTGGATTAGACAAATAAGAATGAAGGGAAGGGAGAGGGGATAGGAATAGGAAAGATAGTAGAATGAACTGGATATAACTTTCCAATGTTCATACATGAATACACAACCAGTGAAACATCATGTACAACCATAGAACTGGGATCCTAATTAGAATAAATTATACTCCATGTATGTATAACATGTCAAAATACACTCTACTATCATGTGTACATAAAAAGAACAAATTTTAAAAACAGAAAAAGAAAGAGTTCCATAGTTCTGGAATAAGGCAGAGAGTCAGAGTCCACTCAGGACAGGGAAGATTTACTAACTTTATATCTCTCCAAGCAATACTTCTGTTCCTGCTTGATACATTGAGACAGGTAAAGGAACACTCGGGTGTAGTTGGAAATTAATGAGGAGTAGATATAATTACACTTTTTCTTCCCACTCAAGTGAATATGCTAAATTGCAAGTCTCCACAACTAAAGTACGTGTGCTCTAACTTACTAAAGAAGGAAGCCATTCACAGATTATTGTCCTTTAAATATTATTGTCAATAAATTACTTGTAAAATATGTCAAAATTACTGGAACTGTAACAGAGAATCTAAGATGACTCATGACATATATCTATAAATATTTTTTGAATTGGCAAAAAAATTGTCTGAATAAATGAGTGAATAAAGGTAATTTTTTTAAATTGCAAAAGTGGAAGTGTTTATGTGCCTAAATAAAACGAAAAAAAGAAAAAAACCCAGCATAGAACAATGAGTGCTAATTCAGGTGCTTTTTCTTAAATGTTCATACTTTTCAATGCTCCTTAACAGTCTTCCCAACTTTCAATCATTTTAACCCTAAAATTAATAATGAAAATTGGAATGAAGTCTCCTGAAGGACATTACTAAAAAAATGCCTCAATTCTCCAAGTTAAACATGTTCCACATGAAGATTTTTTTAATTCTCTTCTCCAAGCAATTAATCCATGAATTGCATGATTTGTCCGTTCTTGTTAAATGAAGAATAAATAGTCCTCTAAAGTAAAACTAATTTATTTTCCCACAATACTCATGGTTTCTATTAGGTTCTTTCTAATATTAAAAGAACATTAAACCATGAGATTATATTTTTCCCAGAAGATAAACATATCAGTGTCATACTCATTGAGGTCTAAAAAGCCTGTCTTTGGCAATGAAAGTGCATTATAAGGCATCCCAGTCACCCCGGTCATCTGTGTAATTCATTATGGGTCATCAAGAAACCCATCCTGAGGTTTTGGTGTTCATTGTCAACAACTGAAAAGCATATCCTTGATAAGTATTGCAAAAGAATACACAACAGCTGAACGTGTGGGTGGTTTTCCAAGCACAGTGATATCTGACTTGGTACATATACAACATATCAATTCAGACATTTTGTTCATGAGATTTTACCAACATCAAATTTTCATTTCCAAATCTCTTGAGAAATTGTGTTCTAGAAAATAGGGTGGATTTATATAAGAAAAGTGGCATGCACTTCGACGTTTTAGATATTTTATGTTTTGTACCTCACTACAGGATCCTTTAGCCCAATTCTTACTTTTTTCCTCTCCTGGAAATGATTTTAAAAAATTTAGATTAAGTGAGAATTCTGCTCCGTAATAAAAATTAGAATACATGAATTGGGTATCAAATTTGTGTGATACATTGAAAGGAATCATAAATCATGTTCTGGCTGTGGCTTCACCTGTTCAGAAAAAGAATGAGTCCCTCCTCTCTCTGACTTGCTGGACTGAGAGAATTCTTATCTTCAGAAGTCAAAGAACAGCTGTTTACTAATGGATCACAGCAGGAGAATAAACACAGCAGTCTGGGCCGGGGATATTTTTCACTCTTGTGTAGCTTGTTTCTCAATATTTTGGCCTCTGTTGTGAATTATAAAGTGTGTGTGTGAGAGTAAACATCAGGCAATCACTCTTCCTCTCCCTGCATGAGCAGTAACACTTCAAGGCATATTAGTAATTCATATATTCTGAGCAATGAGCAACACAGTTCTTTATTGAATAGAATGAGTACCAAATGGAAACATGGTTTGGTTCTACTTTTCTCATTAATCATGAGAACAATATATTAAAGATAGGAATATTCCTTTCTAACGAGTTATCCCTGATCTGCCTGTTTCTATGTTCTGGTGTGTTATGTTTTACCAGTTGCAGCATGCCTTCCAGAATTACATGGCTATCGTAGTAATCTAGGAGAGATGGAAGAGTGAACCAGAGGATCCAGTGATTCTAATAAGAACATTTCAAGAAGATGAGTTTTCAAGGTTTTCAAATATTTTAGAGGGGTCATACATAAAAGGAAATGAAAAAAAACAAAAAAAGCAACCAATAATAGTAATCAGATTTGGCAATCTGGTTAGAAGTCACACTATAAAAGATGAGGACAGATTATTAATTATTCCTTCAAGAAGATTTACAGTAAGAACCAAAGGAATTCCTTTGTAGTTTTGTTTTGAGTACTGCTTACTGTACTCAAAACATTCCTTTGGATTGGGAATATCTGGAATAATCCCTATTACGCTAATTTTCAAAATCACCTGTTTGGAGATTAAGTTAGGATTTTAGAGGATGCTCAGAAATAATTACTACTAACTAAAGAGCAAAGATCTTTCTGGGGATGACATAAATGTCTACATGTTATATAAAGATCTAAATAAAATGTAGTTTGAGCATGCATCATGTGTAACTTACTATATCACTTTTCCTTCAAATGTAGTGGCATTTACTGTTCCTTCTTTCATCTTGAGGGTGCTCACAATGTAGACACTAGGCTATAGCCTCAATGACACAGGGGGTTAATATGATTTCAAGGGTTAAACAGTTCTAAAGGAATATTGTGATATTGGCAGCACCCTGCTCTTATACCTGCATGCTACTTACTCACTTGTTCCCTGAGGGCAAGGCCACATTTTAGCATGAAAGGGCATCTCAGACAAGTAGTAGAAAAAATAAGGCTGCTGAAGTAATAATCATAAGGGATTTTGATGTTATTTTTAAAATAGGACCATGAAGATAAAGGGAAAAGATTTACCATATTGCATTACATAAGCAAAACACTAGACAAATACATGAAAAAATGGTTTCAAACACTATACATAAGACAGTGGAGGATGATAATCTCTGGGTGATAAGAAACAAATGACTTGAGCTCTGGTGATTGCCCCAGAGTTTCCAGGAAGTGGCTCAGGAAACAGAACCCAGGTGAAGCCCAGAAGGGTTGGAGAGATGGAGCTGAGGTGGACCAGAAGGACTAGAGATTAAGGAATGGAGTACTGGAGAGGTACTCCAGCTGCACAGAGACATAGGGCTAGATGCGAAAATTGCCAAGCATGCATTACAGCTTGTTCCTACTAATCAGATTGGAAAACCTAATAATTCATGGAAAATTGAATAAGTACAAAGAAGGATCTTGCATAGTGGAGAGGCAAAATTAGACAGACTAAAGGCTGCTCTGAACCTGCTTAATATATTTAAATACAGCACATCAAGACTTCATACTACTTCCAAGAAATTTGTGTACCAAAAAAACCCCTCAAAACTATTCAGAGATACCAAATATGATCAGCACCTGACAAGATAAAATCTACAATAACTGGTAGAATATTGAAAATTGTCAGATCTACAAAGAAACAGGTGATGAGTAGAAAAACCAATTAATCAAAAAAGATCCGTTAATGTTATATTTAGGAGACAAAAACATTAGAAAAGCTTATTATAGATGTATTTCATTTATTTAAAATGTAAATAGAGAAGGAAGACAAAAAGACTCAAGGTGGACTTCTCGAGATGAAAATTATAATGTATGACAAGAAAAATACAATTAATGGGATTATACATTACAAAAGAAAGGACTAGTGAATGTAAATATTTTTTAATATGTATCAATAGAACCAATCTAAAATGAAATGCAAAGAGAAATAAAGCATTCTGAGTCATGCTCTCAGCTTCCCTGGTTCCTCAGCCTACATATACAACCCACTGGGAGACTCCCCCATCTGCATAATAATGTGGGCCAATGTCCCAATAAAGCTCTTCCTGTCCATCTATCTATCATCTATCATCTGTCACCATTTGGTCTCTCTGAAGAACCTTGACTAATACCCAGTTAACAACAAAGCATCAAAATATGTGAGGCCAAAGCTGATAGAACTGCAAAGAAATATATAAATCACTATTCTATTTGGAGACTTTAACACTCCTCTATCTATCAGAAATGGACAGATCCAGTAGGCAGAAAATCAGTTATGACATAGCTGAACTCAATGGCATCATCAATTAATTGGAACTGGTTGACATCTGTAGACTATTTTATCTAAGAACAGCAGTATACACATTATTCTTAAGCTTATAAGGAATGTTCACAAAGTCAGTTCATATTCTGGACAATAAAGCATGCCTTAGCAAATTTAAAAGAATAAGGATCATATAAGTCTATTGTCAGACTTGGAATGAAACTTGAAATCAATATAAGAAAGATACTTGGAGACACCCAACAACACATTTCTAAATAACATGAACCAACAAGGAAATCTCAAGAGGAATTTAAAAATATTTTGAACTAAATGAAAATGAAAACAGAACTTACAGAAATTTGTGGGATGTAGCAAAAGCAGTGGTTATATGGAAATTTAAAACATTGCATGCATTTTTTAGAAAAGAAGTAACATCAAAAGTCAACAAACCAAGCTTCCGGATTAGGAAACTAGGAAAAGAATAACATATGAAATTCAAAGTTAGCAGAAGAAATAAATAATAATTATAGCATAAATGAATGAAATGGAAAATACAAATCAATGGAGAAAAATCAACAAAATCAAAAGATAGCTAGACTAACTAATAAAAGGAGCAAGGGCATTAATTGCTAATATAAAAAATGAGAGAATATTATGCAAAATTCTAAGCCCATAAATGTAATAACCTAGATGAAATGAACCAATTTCTTGAAAGACACAAACTGTCAAAACTCACACAAAAGAAAAATAGTCAATATGATTAAACCTATGTCTGACAAAAAAATTGAATAGATAATTAACAGTCTTCTCAAACAGAAAGCTGGAGGCCCAGATAGATATACTGGTGAATTATGCCAAATATGTATGTAGAATCATGCCACTTCTGTACAATATTTTCTAGAATATAGAAGCACAGGAAATGATTTCAAGCTTATCCTCTGAGGTTAGTATTATCCTAATTCCAGATCAGATAAAGATGTTGCAAGAAAAAGCAAAAAACTACTGTTTGATATATCTCATGAACATAGATGCAAAAATCCTCAAAAATATTCACAAATCAAATTTGACAATGCTTAACAATAATTATATAACATGACCAAATAGGACATATCCTGGGTATATAAACTATATATGAATGATCTGACATTTGAAAATCAATTAATACAATCTATTTACTGGCTAAAGAAGAAAAATCATACAACTATTCTAAAAGATGCAGAAAAAATTTAACACCTATTTATGATAAAAACTCTCAGTAAACTAGAAAAAGAAGGAAACTTCAACTTAATAAAGAAAAACCTACAGCTAACATCATACTTAATGGTGAAAAACTGGAAGATTTCCCACTATGATCAGACACAAGGCAAGGTTGTCTTCCTTACCACGACTTTGGGACTTGTCCCAGCTCCTAACTCGGGTGATAAATCAAGAAAAGAGAATAAAAATGTAATAATTGGAAAGAAAAAAAAATCTGTATTTCCTTGCAGATGATAACTGTCTTTGTAGAAAATCTGAAGGAATCAACAAAAATTCATGGAAACAATAAGCAGCTGTAGACAGGTAGAAGGATGCAAGGTTCATATGTAAAAGAATATCACTTTCCTATCTTCCAACAATGCACAGGTAGAATTTGAAATTAAAATTCAATACCATAAACATGCAAGAAAATGAGACACTCAGGTATAAATATAACAAAATATGTATAAGAGTAAATTTATCATGTATTGGATATTAGATATATCAAATATACATACTCTACTTCCACCCTGAGAGAATAGAAAAATAAGAGACAATTGAAAGTTTTGAACTGAAAGTTTTAGTTTAACAAAGTCAATAGTTAAAATAAAATACTTGAGAGGGATATATAGATTGGAAAGGAAGAAGTAAAAGTTTGCTATTTGTAGACAACATGGTCATCTCTGTTAGAACATCTGACGGCATCTACCAAAAAAATGCCTCAAGAAGTGATGAAGTGAATATAGCAAGATTATAGAAGACAAAATCAATATACAAAACTAAATCATATTTCTCTGCTCTAGAATGAACAATTGAAAATTAAAATTAGAAAAGAGCTCATGGACAGCATCAAAAAATGAAATATTCATGAATGTATCTGACACATACAAAGCCTGCACCTGAAAATTATAGAACTGTTGGAAGAAAGTAAAGTAATGCAGCGATACGCTGAATTTTGGAACTGAAAGTGTCAAGATCATTAAAATATCAACTTTATTCATTTTAGTCTATAGACTCAAGCTATTCTATTAAAAAATCCCAACATGTCATTCACTTTTTATTTGTAGAAATTGGAAATGTAGCTCAAAAATTCATATGGAAATGCAAAGAATAGTCAGAATAGTTTTGAAAAACAAGAACAAATTTGGAAAAACTAATATAACTCAACATGATTGTTTATTAAAGTTAGTTATCAAGAAAATGTAGTGTTGGCATATAAAAAATGAACCGACTAGCACATCTAGAGGGAGACTATAGACAAGAAAGACAACCAATTTTCAACAAGGTACAAGGTGAATGCAGTGGGGAAAATCTAATCTTTTAAAACTGGTGATGGAACAATTGGATATCTATAGGCAAAAGAAAAACAAAAACCAAAAAAATCCTTCAATGATCCATATCTTACACTACACAAGTAATTAACTCTAAATAGGTAATAGATCAAAGAGTAAATCCTAAAAGTATAACATTCCTAGAAGAAAATCTAGAAGAAAATCTTTGTAATGTTGAAGTAGACAGATCACTTAGATACAATACTAAAATGCATGTTTCATAGTAAAAAAAAATAAAGTGAGAATTCCTCAAAATTTAAAACTTATGCTCTTTGAAAGACACTATCAAGAGAATGAAAAGACAAGTCACAGAATAAGATACAATGTATGTGAGAAAGAAGTTCTACCTAAAATACACAGAGAATACTCAACACTCAATACTAAGAAAAGAAATAGCCTCAAACTTGTAATAACCCAAATGTCCATCAGCTGGTGAATGGATAAACTATGGTACATACACTGGAATGCCTCTTCACCAATAGAACAAAATATAGGTTAACAACTTAGAAAAATAATGCTCAGTGAATGTATCCAGATCCCCGCCCAAGTCCCAAAGTATGTCATCCATGATTGAGTCCATTTATATTAAACTCTAGAAAATACAAATGGAAACCAGAGGAATGATTGCCTGAAGCTGGGGATATGAAGCAGGAGAGAGAGATCATAAAGAGAAATGAGGAAGCTTGTGGGGTGATGGATGTATTGGCTAGCTTGATTGGGGTGATGGATTAATGGAGTTCACACATTACCCAAACCTATCATACTGTACACTTTTAATGTGTGCAGTTAATTATGTGTCAATTATAACTCAACCAAGTTTTTTAAGAGTTGGTTTATTCCAGTTCTTTAGGTTTTAAACAGTAAAATCTGTACTTTGGAATATTACATACATTAGGTAAACTGATCCTGGTTGCTCTAACACCCTGATGAGGAAATTTCAAGCTCCTGAACCTGATTCCCAGACTCAACCCTAGAATCTGATTGGACAAGGAAACACAAAGGAATTGTAGAACAGTAGAGGGCAGCATTTCCCGTAATTCCTTGATCACCAAGGGTGAATCCAGCTTTGCTTGGAGAATTCTAGAACTATAGTCTTAACCAACTTGGGGGCCATCTTCCTGAACTGGAATTGTGGGGTGAAAGAGATGGGGAGGGGTGGAAAGCAAGAGGGTATGAAAATCTTTGGAGTGTGGGATGATGTTTATAGTTTAAAAACAAAGTGGGTCTATGTCTTCTTTATGATTTCTTTTGTCGTGATTATTAATTTCCTTAGATTTTAAAATGACTTTAAAGAATGGCATTGCATTTTTATGATCATCAAAGAGAGAAAGGTTTATAAAGATAAGAAAGACTATTTTAGCACATTCAGGTGCTCCTAAATTTATGATGGGATTACATTCTGATAAAACCATCATAAATAGAAAATATCATAAATTGAAAATATTTTGAATACACCTAACCTACTGATGGTCACATGTTAGCATACAGTACACTTAAAGTCTTGGTTGTTTCCCCTGTGGTGGACGGGAGCTGAAGCTTGCTGCTGCTGCTGCTGGACATTGAAAGAGACTCACCAGATATCACTAGACTGGGAAAAGACAAAAATGCAAAATTTTAAGTATGGTTGCTACCGAATGACTTTCACATAATTATCAAGTTGAAAAATTGAGACTCGAACCTTTGTAAATCAGGGACCAGCTGTGTAAGTGTAGGAACTCCATCAAATGTAAACAGTTGTTACTCTGCATAAAAACACAGACTGTAAATAAGAGGGGGCTTTTAAACAATGCATTTGAATATTATACTTTTGAATTGAGATGAATGAGACTGCTTTTCCTTCTGGTCAAGAAGCGATGTGAGACTGAAGAGCTCTGTGCAATTGCCAGAGGTGTTTTCCTACAGAACATTTCCATCACCAGTAAGGCTTTGTGAATTTTCCATTTTCATCAAGAGTTTTCCATAATCTGATGTTCAGTTCTGTCACAGGATATATACTGTGGGGAGGGGAAGTGAGGTCCCCTGAAAGTGTTCCCATGAATGTATTGGCCCCTCAGTGATGGTACCCCAACTCGTCATGGACTGCCCAGAGGCTAACAAGAGTGATCCAAGTACCAAAGAGTAAAACATGTTTGCAAAGATCATGGCACCTTAACAAGGACTTCAAAAAATAACTATCTAGGGTGTTATTACAAAAATGAACATGGACTACTCCCACCTTGCAGGATTCAGGGCAGAGTCCCTGCTATAGTGAGTGCACTTTTGACTTTTTCTTTTAAAGAAGTGTACATTTTCCTGAAGAGCATTTCAACAATTCATCTCTCATTTGGTTTTGAAAATGCCATACTGGGGCTGCCTCCTCCTCTTTCTGTGGTAGTTGCAGTTACACCTCCAGTGCTGACTCATTTATAGTCTGGGCACCAGCAAACCAGAGCCACTTGAACACCCTGTAGGGGAGCAATTATTCCATCAGAGGTTCCTCATGGTCCTCATCATGCCTCTAATTTCTGCATGATTTAAATGTGCCCTTGCCATTGCCTATTACTTGCCTGGCGCTAGCACCACGGGGGCCTTTTATTGGAGTGGGCCTGGCTGCCTATCTTTTTCTTCCCTGCAGAGTCAGGTTGGCATTCTAACATTTGAAAAGAGCACAGAAGAGAGTGGGATCTGGTTCTGGGCATTCTCTTAACCACACACATTGCACTTTTCAAAAATCCGTGGATTGAAAGCCACAGATCCTGGGTTGTTGTTCTGGCTTTGCCAGTTACAGGTCATGTAAGCATATTTCAGTCAATTTTTCAGTGTCTCGGTTTTCCATTTGAAATGTGAATAACAAAACAAGAGTTTCAGTCTGTTGGAGAAATCTGACATCCATTTACAAGATACCAATTCTCTCTGAGTCCCTTGGGAATATCTGAAATATGAAACAGATATGCTTATTTTAGAACTATTCATAATGTGTTCCATTAACATAATTTTAATTAACATAAATGACATGAGTTTTATGACATCCTTCCTTCATGTTGTCAAATTCTTGATCTGAGTCTAGAGATGTAAAGATGCTATGCTTCCAGTCAATGACAAGGATAATGTCTGGACAGTGTACCATCAGATCCACCAAACACCCAGTTTGTACTGGGGAAAAGATATGAGGAACAATAAGGGGCATACAGGTGCTCTGCTGTCCATCACATTGTGAGCACTGCTCAGAGACAGAGCAAAGCCAGATGTCAGACCCTGGGAGACTGACCAGTGATCTCACTCTGCATGATCAGGGAAGTTCCTCAGTCTTTGGCATGATCTGCATCAGTATTCCATATCAATCTGATCTATCAAATCTTAGTACCCATACCATTCGTTAGTCAGTGTGTTTGCTTAGGGTATGACAGACACAGTTAGCATCCCTCAAATTCCATGCACTTCCCTACATTTCTCAGGCTCCCCTGAAGTTAAAATGGGACTGTGTGGCTAGTTCTGGCTAGTAGGCTAGAAGCAGGTGTGGTGGAGCTACTCATGGACCAAGGAAATGAGAGCCAGTCTGCCTCACCAAGTTTCTTTCATCCTGCCAGGGTTGTAAATGGTGTCACTCCAAGAGGGAGCTGGTTGCTCAACCTGCACTGGACTTTACCTGAGCAAAAACCAAACCTTTGTTGTTTAGGTCACCCAGAGTTTGGGATTTGTCTATTGCAATAGTGAGTATTTACTATCCCAGTTAAGATAGGGCAAAATTCATGAATGAGTGAGGACCAGTGTTGAAAGTTATCTAGAGAAAAGTTCACTTCTTAAGGAAGACCATTCTAACAGAACTTTTTGAAAATAGGATGGTTTAAAAAAAAATCCATCTATCCAATGAGTGAGCTCTGGGTCACCACAGTGCTCAACAAACTTGAAAGGAAGGGATACTGTGAAATAGCCACTGGGGGTCTGCATCCTGCCCTTTCTTCCCCTGACTACTAGGAGACCCAAAGGCCGCACAGTGTCATTAACTCATGAATGATGCGTTTATGAAAAGAGTACCAAGGACATTTCTCCTTTACCAAAGTCAACTTATTTTGTGATTTCTAAGGAAGAAAATGCACTCAGTGTATTGGATTTTCACTGTCCTTTTATAGGACTACTAAGCCAGAGTGACTTTGACACAAGCACCAGGCAATTTTCTTTCCTAATTTACTAGATTTCTCCAGGCCATAAGCTACTCTTGCCTTTGGGGTTGTTGCCAGGCAACAGGCTAAATCCATTTGTGGACCTCAGAGTAGTCCATCTTTTAAAAAAGCAAAACTTCAGGAGTTTCTTTTGACCCCTGTCTAAAACAAAGATTTAGTGGCATTTTGAAGGTGGCCTTTAGATCCTTCCAGATGTTCTTTGCTCTTTGGGGCATTGGTAATGGTTTCTTGCTCTTAATCTCATGCTACAGAAAAACATCTCACCTTCCAATAAACTTCACTTGTTAATGCTCAGGAAAGAAGTTGGTGTAATAGAGGGATCACCAATCAGTAGACAATTGAGACTTCTTCTCTCTCCCTGAATAAGGTGTTAGGAGCCTCATATGGGTGAGAGACCAGCCTCGGAGGAGCATATTAAAGGAAATTCCAGCTAACAGGTGGTTTGTGAAAATGATGCATCTGAATAAGCTGTGCAGAGAGGTGCTCAGCTTTTTTATATTTTAAACCAAATGATTTTCTAGAAAGGAATGAAACATAATCATAGTGATGGAAGGAGCTTACGGCTTACATAGCCCAAAATTTTCAATTTGAAAATCAGCAAAGATATGAAGGCTTTTGCATAATACCATTGAGTTAAGACAAATTCAAGACAGATGCTGGAGCCTCCCAATTTCCAATCATTGCCTTCTGTATTGCACTGCTAGTGTGTTTCTTGGAGATAGACTCACGCAGATACTTTTGTTAAAACTCATCCACTTAAGAGAGGATAGCCTCAGGTCTTGGAATAACATTCATTCACTCATTCATGTTTTTGTCACCTCATTGAGAAACTTCTGTTCTTGCCTGGAAATAGAGTTCACTGACCCAGACCTTGCCTTAATATCTTAGTACCTTTCCTTATTAAGCACATTGATGTTTGGAAAGGTTCATATCTTAAGCAGCAATGATCTGTGGCTTGTTCCTCTTCCTGATTTGTTTCCTTGGGTGTCATGATTAATGTTGCTCTCCTTGCTAACAGAGGGCTCAGCTCACTGTCCTGCTTTTCCACCACTCCTCAGAGGCAAGGAAGATGGAAAGTGCAGTGATCCCCACCCATCTCCAGGTCTTTGTGAGTCTCAGAGGGTCCAGATCTTTCCAGGGAAAGCAGTGCGTTCTCACTCAGAACTTTTCTTACTGGATCCTGGCTTCTATCAGGGTCAGGGAACAAATAGAGCCCCATGCAGCCTCTTGGTCTAGGCTTGGCATGGGGGTTGGTAGGTAGACTGGAGTGGTCTGTAGTGGAGGGCGGAAGACCAGGTACAAGTTTTAAGATCATGGTATTCCAGAGTTCTAGTTTGAATCCAAAGTTTAGTTCCTTTTTTTTTTTTTTTTTTTTTTTTTAAACCTAGAGATTGTCTTCCCATTGCTTCATAAATAGCCACCTCATCTGTCCTCACAGATGAGGTGGCAGCTGGTTGGGTGCCCTGCTGTGATCTCTCATTTGCACCTGCACACACAGGAAGTCATGCTGCCAGGAGCACCAGTTGCTAGTGTGCAGTGCAGGGAATGTGACATATTGGAGGCAGAGTTAAACAGCAGGTAAGAGCAAAATCCCTGGGCCTTACTTTTCGTATCATAAATGAGCATTCTACAGAAATGATTGTCAGTCTGAGGATGCTAAGCTGAGAGAGAGGACACAATCCATGAAGTGTCTATGAGACTGTGGGACAAAGTTCAGACCAGACAGAGAAGGAAGAAGAGGACAAAGTCACCTACAAGCTTCACCTTCATCAGTGCTGCATAAGCACCTCACCATACAGAGGTGCTCACTGCAGAGGGCATGGCTGAAAACTGGTGAAGGCCCATAGTATAGGAGCCGGGGTGCAAATGGGCTTCCAAGAGCTGAGGTTTGCTGGGTCACCTTCGTGTGGATGGAGCCCTGATTTCTTTTGATATATTTTTTTCTCCTACAGAACTTTTTAGCTCCCCTCAACCCCTCTTCCAACCCCCCCCCCCCACACAGCTCTGTGGTGTGCATTTACATATATGTGTATATACATGTATTAAATTAAATAAGTAGGAAATAAATGGGAGGTCTTTAGCCTGAGGCTGTCTCACATTTGGAGGTTCTTTGTGACAAACTGCAACCTAACTTAGCAAATTGACAGTCTGAAACCCACTTAGCTGTCTAACATAAACCATGTTGCAGTCAATCACAACCAGCCAAATTTCAATTTGACTGCCAGTTGATCAGACCATGCCCCCCAAAAGGCAAATACCTTATCACACACCATGCCCAAATTAAGCAAGCACCTTATTATCACCAATGAGATGATTTCTCCACTTGGCATCTGGGTTCAATCTATAAAAATTTGTAGATTCAATCTATAAAAATACATTCACATGCATATCTATGTATATGTGTATATGTATGTATATATTATGTATTTATATAGTTTATGTATTATACATGAGTATACACGAAGAGTTCTTAATTTATTGCTCAATCATATATACATATATTTTCATTTTTTAAGTTTATTAAAGAATTCCTTATTGAGAGAAGAAAGATCACGGGTTTAAAAAACTGAGGTAAAAGAACAATTAATTACAAATCAAAAAAGTAATTTCTAAAGTTTTTGCTTTGAGCCACTGCTAAAACAAACTTTTAATGCATGCTGATGTTATTAATTTGGTAAGTGAACATATTAAATTACTAAAGATCAAAGTGTGTGTGTGTGTGTGTATAAAACACATATATTTACACAGTAAAAACTGTTTGGTCCGACCTTGTATAATTTTCAGAGACTGGTTGACTTCCTCCTTCCTTGGAACTGCACCCGCCCTGCCCCACCCTATCTACCACGATTCCTTGGACAGAGCTACTGGCTTCAAACACTTTCAAATCCATCTATTCCATAAAACTTACCTGTCTAGTGTCCTCATAAATAAGAATCCTTTTTCAGGGTCCACATTGCTAAAAACCCTTTCTGTGGGGTTGGTTCTAATGTGATTGCTAGTTTAATGTAATGGTTGCTAACAGCTTCCTGTATTATACCAGTTAGAGAAATATTTGCGCATAAATAAGGTCCTTCTCAGCTTTATCCCAGATGGACTGGTAGGAGGACCAGGAAGCAGCCCAGGCAAGTGAGGGGCCTCGCAAGCAAAATTTAAGGAGATGTTCCCATTACCCTGAGAGTGAGTGCCCCCTTCGCTTGTCTCCAAGCTTGATTGCCAGAAGCACTATGACAAGCAAGAAGAGAGGCTTCTTAAAGCCTCCAAAGACGTCTACCAGTGCCTCCTTCCTCTAAGTACCAACCTTGGGACATCTCAGTCTTATAGTTATTTCCTAAGTCAAAATATAGAACATCACATAAAATGTCAAATTTTCATGCTTTTTCTTAATGTTTGACAATTTTGAATCATAGCTGGAAGATGATTCTTGGGCATAAAGTGACACTGATTTGGCACCAACCTAGTCATATTTTAGAATAATAAAAACTGTGGAGCAGTATGGTATTAAGGATAAATTTAACATACAAAATTAGATGTAATAAGAAAAAATGAAGTTTATAAGGTGTTGCTCAAATTGGTTAATTGCATCTAAAGGCAAAAATTAAAATATTTTCAGGGAATATGCAGTGCATGGACATATGCCATTTTGAAGATGGAATCTGCCCCTTTCCGGATACAAACGGATGCATGTAATGCTAATGTTCAGTGACATCCTGTCACCTTAGTCCTTGCCTAAATCACAAATGTGGGCAACAATATAACAATAAGGAATATTAAGGAGGTCATTCTGAGACTTCTAGAAATCATTCTGGTTATCAAAAGGAATTATGCTTTAGAACAATTGGTTTTGAAAAAAAATGGACAATTATTTCAAATTTAACACTAATGATAAACTGCTAAAAATAAGTGATGTGAGTTCTATAACAGGGATTTTTTTTTTAAAGAAGCAAGAGTACATGATTCTTCGAGCTGGTGCATACTAGTGATCTTCCAACTCCAGGTCCTTCCATTTGACTTCCATTCATCTTTTTAAAGGAGCATTTGATGGATTGGAGCTGAGGAATATAACCATGGAGAGTAAAAGGAACACCTAAGCAGTACTGAAGCTTGCTGTACAGCTTTTCACCAACAGTGAAGAAGGGATGGCTAGGATGTGCTGCTTTTCTGTATCACCCACTTATCTTGTTTTTTTATGTTGCTGTGTGATTATTAACTCAGTACCCACAGACTGTTGTGCTCACATGGTGAGGTCGGGGGATGTGAGGGAATTTTTGCAAGAATCCAAAGTGCGTCCTAAGTCTTAGGCTAAACTCTTTGGTTCAAGAGGGTTGGGTTTATTTGAGTGCACAATAAATAACATAGCATAATGCTACAAATGCTTTATTGTTTATTTTTCTTCTTTCACCATATTCAGATATTAGGATTTTTCAAGCTTGAAACAGAACTGTAATTTCATTTCTCCAAGCTTCCCATGGCTGACTGTCAAATCCAAACTACCCAGGCTGAGTAAGTCCTGCCTGATCTGCCCTCTTTGCCCTCTCTCATCCTCATCTTCCACCCACACTGGCCTCTTTCTGTTCCTCGATGTTCAAGGCGCCTCATGACCTTGGGCTTTGACAAGCTCCCTGTGTTTGTAATTCCCTGCCTCCGGCTCTTCCCTCCATTTTTCCAGCCTTCATTCTCAACTGAAATGTCACCTTGTAAAAGGATCGGGCTCCATTTCTGGTGCTTAACCACAGCCAGATTCAAGCCCAGCATGTTTGAGCAAGTCAGTAAGAAACTCTGTGCAGTTTCACCCTGCACAGGCACAGCTGGGAAGGTGCGCAGCTTCAGGAGCCCCAACCCAGGCACACTTCCCCCTCACCTGGCCACGCTATCTCACTACAATTCAGCCCCACATCATATGTCCCTCCCTTTGTCAACCCATTTTGGACTGTCTGAGTGCTCTCCTTGCTCCTCCAGTCTGTTTGTAACAGGCCGTGTCATATACTCATAGTGCCTGCAAGATAACATCATCAGTCTCCATGTTGACAACAATTTTGAATGGGGAGTTTGATCTTGTTTTCTTTGGTGCAACCCCAAGACACTTTCCCAGAGAGGTCTTCTCTGTTTTCCTAAAGTGAATTTGCTCATATTTCCCTATTTCATCTCCCTTTCCCATGTCATACTCTCAAAAATAGTCATTGATGTTCCTTGACATCTTCAGAACAAGTAAAATAGTGTTAACCTTGCATCCAATGCCTTCCATGAGCTCACTGCTGCATCTCCAAACCTGCTCTCCCTGATGTCTGAATTTCCAACTAGTTCCTGTGTGTAGAGCAGTGATCTAAATCATGGCCTGTTTTACTCTGCATTTGCTGCATTTGCACTGGGAGGTGGGTGTGTGAAGGTGCAGGTCAAGATGCCCCCGTTGCTATGGTAACTCTGGTCAGCCGGGCTATGTGTGAAGGTACGTGGTTCTATCAGTCAAGTCCTTGAGTTCAGCACCTCCTCCCAGGGATAGTGAATTCTGAGCAAAACAAGATGACTCTAAGGTCTCTCCAGTCCTGTGTCCTTCAGATTGCTTGCTTTGCTGAAACTTTCCCACAATTAACCTTTTGATGATGAAACCTAGATAATACACACGCTGAGCTAGCTCTGGAATCAATCAAGCCTCACCAGGGCTTGGCTACCTACCTGGCCCCAGTCTTTTCTCCCGATGTATGTCTTTTTGTCTTTTCTTTATCCCCCATTGCTTTACCTCCAGTATTCCCTTAATTAACGGCCACTGCTCTGAGACAGATGAAAGGGTTGCAGCATCTCTCCAGTTCCTGAATAGGCTATAATATTCACTGTTCACCTCCTTGCTTATTGCAATTATACTTACATGAAAGTCCTGACTCTTCTCTACTTGTTCAAGACTAATCTACCCATCAAATCTGGGGTTTAGGAATATTCTTCCAGGAATCCTGCAACATAACTTCAAACTTCAGTGATTACTCCCCTTTCTAAGCTCTTTCAGAAATATTTGTTGGCACAGTTTCTCCCTATACTTTCCAAGTTCTTCATTTACAACAGGTAGTCAGATCCTCAGGAATTTTGGCAAAGGAAAAAGTAGGTGGTGCCTGAAGTCAACAGCTATTCCTGGGTTCTGTAACATGGTAATCCACTAACATGCTTAGATTAGTGTCCTGGAGCAGGTCCAGAGAAACGGGAGTGTCCTCTAATGGTACAGAAGAGAAAGATCTAAGATGCTCACAATAAGTGGAGACTGGACAGCAGTCCCAAGGCATTATCCGGGCGGGGGGCAAAACCAAAAGGTACAGTATATCAGGGTTTGCCCAAGAGGGTAGTGCCCAGGGAACAAGCCCTTGGCCTTTACGAGTGTCAAGCACTAAGCAGAACTTTGAAATGGCAGAGTTCTTGGGCTTGATAGTACAACAGTACCAAAGAATAGCTAATGTGGATAGTGTACTGGTGGGTTTTCCAGATATGAATTCTGAATCATCATAAGGAGAAAAGCCTTTTGCATGACTCAAGTTGACTTTTATTTCAATGCAGGTAAGAATTAGGTTGAGCTGAAAAAGGAGGACATTTGCTGTTTTCTGTACACCTGAGTTTATGTAATATTATTTTATACTTGCTACTCTAGTGATTTGATTCACTGAATTAGCATGATAATCAGTGTTGCTGTTTTTATTTTATATTTGTATTATCTCACCTTAGCAATACCAAAAGCTCCCACAGAACTGTGAAATTTTAGACCCTACTAGAATTTGTTACATTTAAATACCAAACATTTCTGCATAGAGAAAACTTAGAGACACACTGTCTAGCCTACAGACTTTAATTAGTCTCAAGGCAACCATTCTCCTCTCAAGCAGTGCACATGCTGGGAAGTGGTTCACACATATTCAGTAACTTAACAGTCACACAAACAAGGGCAGATAGGCAGTTAGGAAGTGGGATGAGAAAGCATGGGTCAGTTGTTAGGGCTTGCCTGTCCCCTGGCTATCATTTACAATAATAGCTATCATTTGTGTGTCCTTACCAGGACAGACTCTGTTGCAGTCTCTCCTTGCTTGATCACAGTGCTGAATGTCAATAAAATTAGAAATGTCATTCAAAATCAAATATATGAAACTGCCCATTAATAAAATATGGTAGGAGACAAACTGAATATAAAATATTACTGTATTTTTGTTATTTGTACATTTATGTATGTATTTGAAGAATACTAACATAAGTGTTCATTTCGTATAACTATTTGCATAAAACTCTATATCTAAATTTTAACGCTGGTTATCTCTAAATAGAAATTCCTGATGATTTTTATTATTTCATATTTTTATACTTTCCAAAATTTTCACAGTGAACATGCATTTTTAACAAACACAAATAATAATGAATGCAATAATAAATGCTTTAATTTTCAAGATGGCAAATGTATAGATTAGTAAGATGAATTATTATTGAATGCTTATACATAATAGAGAATTAATCCAGCATCTCTCTACCTAGCATGGACCCAGAAAAGAACAACAATGATATATGAACGTTTTTGCCATCAATGATCTGTGCTCTTCAGAATATGTTTAGTAAAACATTTTCTGAATTGTATCACTAACTCAATTGTATGAAGTAATAGCACTAATGTTTAGAAGGTAAAATGATTTTATTTTCTTGTATCTCCATAACTAATAAATGAAGACAAAATTCAAAGTGATTACTTCAAAATGATATCTGTGGGAAACTAAAAATATTTGACAAGCTGATTTTTAATGTGTGGTTTTGGAGCTATGCAGGCATTAATAGCAGCATCAGTGGGACAGCTATCCCAGAGGGGATGGGTGGAGCATCTAGGCAACACTTCTAAAGTGCAGGCTGTACCTAAAGATGTACCCAGATCCTCTGTGTCCTGAGTGCGATATGGACCAGAACCACAGATTGATTTGATTAGATTTGCCAAGTGCTTTGTTTGTGTAAAAACACCCTTCATTAACATTTTAAATGCAATCAGGAGATTTTATGTAAAACTCTAGTTTCTAATTTCTCTTAAATTTCAAAGGTTTCAAAAAATGGCCCAGTCCTCATGTGGTCTCACCTGTCTGTTCTTGCTCTGCTTTACAAAATTATCTGTGTTGCCCTGCAGGCATTTAAATTTGCAATGTATGGAAGCACTCTAAACCCAAGATGACAAGGTTTGAAACTTTTTTTTTCATTTTTTTAAGTTGATACATTATAGTTGTACATACTGATGGGATTTGTTGTGACTTTGTTTTAAAGCAAATATTAGGCAATGTCCTACTATTAATTTGCCTAAAGAGCCTACATCTCTAATTGTGACACCAAAACTCTTTGAATTCCAAAAGTTTTTCAGAACTCACTTGGCAGCTAAACTTGACCTGAACTGTTGGGCTTCTTACAGATGTTATAAAACACTTTAGTTTCAGAGTTCCTTTCAGTCTTAAAAATCACTGAGGTCTTTTACTAATATAAATTGTATCTATCCTTAGTTATCATATGAGAAATTAAAATGGAGAGTAAAAACATTTATTTGTAAGTTTGCCTTTAATAATAAGATATCCATTAGCTGCTGACTTAAATAAATATTTTTAGTAAATTATTCAGAATATTTTTTTGTAAAATATTTTCTGAATTGTATCACTCACATCAATTGCATGAAGCAATAGTTCTGGTGTTTAGAAGATAAAACAATTTTTTTATATCTCCATAAGATATTATAGTTATTTTAGGGAAATAACTATATTTTTCCAAACCAAAACTTTGATAAGAAACATGGCATTGTTTTATATTCTTGCAAATCTTTTTATAGCTGTGATTAACAGGAAGATTCTGATATCTGCTTTTATATATTCAATTTTTTGTGATATGCACTTCATTTAGCTCCTTGAAAACTTCAATATACACTAAGGAGAAGATAAAAGAAAATGATAAAATGTCTTACTATTTTTATGAAAATGATATTGGCTTTATGAACTCTCTGAATAAGGCCCCAGTGTTAGGATTTAGATATGAGGTATTCCCAAAAAGCTCATGTGTGAGAGAATGTCAGAATGTTGAGATGAAATGATCGGGTTATGGAAGCCTTAACAATCAGTGGATTAATCCACTTGAATGGATTAACTGGGCAGTACCTATCGGTAGGTGGGATGTGGTTGGAAGAAGCAGATCATTGGGGTGCCTTTGGGATTCACATTTTGTTCCTAGTAAGTGGAGCTCTCTGCTTCCTGGCTGTCACCAGCCAAGCACCTTCCCTCTGCCACACCCTTCCCCCCATGATGTTCTGCCTCTTCAGGTCCCAGAGATGTGGAGTCAGCTGACCATGGATTGAATCTCTGAATTCGTGAGCCAAAGCAAACTTTTCCCCCTCTAAATTGTTCTATGTGGGTATATTGATTACAATGATGCAAAGCTAACTAAAATTTCCAGGGATACCCAAATCATACTTTGAGAATTAATGAGCAGTCATAATCTTTATATCATTTAATAGGAATATTCATATATTTCTCTGGAGAAATACTAACATTATTGGTTACATGGCACTACCTCATATTGAGAGGTGTGGGGACATATAATATAGGGTATATACCATATAAATTTTGTAAAATATGAAATATTTGCCAAAAACCCATCTTTAAGAATTTTGGATAACCAATTATGTGCCCTGTACTCTTTCTAAAATAGTTTCACAACAGCAACAACAAAAACCGAAAATAAAAATCCACACTCAACAATTAAAAAGAAAATGTCAGCATAACAGAATTGCAGATACGCTTCACAGAGTTGAAAAATTTTGTGGCATATGGAGATGCAGCATTCGGGCTGCTACTCTTTGATACATCCTTTATTCATTAAACCAATAGTTACCCAATTTCTTCAGGAGCACCTGCTATAGTTGTAGCACTAAATTACCCAAGTTACTTGAAGATAAAAAAAATTGCACTGTTATTTTGTAACCTTTTCAGAGAGACCAACAAATCGGCATGTAATTTATGTAGCATGACTTGGATGTTGATGTGAACTGTTCAGGGGTTGGCGAATGATGGCCTGCACCCCAAATCCTGCCCTCCACCTGTTTTTGCAAAGAAACAGCCCATGTCCATTTATTTACATGTTGCTTTTGTGCTAAAAAGGCAGAGTTGAGTCCATCTGACTTGCAAAACTTAGAGTATTTGCTGACCCTTTACAGAAAAGACTGTCCTCCCCTGTTTTAGAATGGTGGTTTGAATTTTCCCTAAATAACTGGAAAAATAAGATCCAGTTTACTATAAGATGAGTACACTGTGACTCGTGTTTTTGAGACATTTCTGAAGATGCCAGTTCCTAGGAAAGTATAGGTTGCATCAAAAGTTGGTAGAATACAGCCTTAGCAGAAGTCAGTTACTGAGAGATGAGTAATGATGGAGGCAGACAGTCCTTAATAGACAGATTTCCCTGCTGACCCCACTTGCCCTTCTCTGCTGGTTTCCAAGGCCAAGATTTATCCACAGCATGTTGCTCCTGCTTGTCCAAGTTCTTGCCATAGAGAAGCACCTGCCAAATGTAGTTTAACCCTGCAGAAGGGGTCATTTTACTATTGCATTGTATGGCTCAGGCCTGGTGTCTTGAATGCATTAGACCAAGCTTCCTTTTGTTATTTTTTAAATTATAAAACTAATTCTGGATTTATGAATGGTACACTTGAATAGTGTGGAGTGACCAGAGAGTAGAATGGATAATTCCATCTTAATGTAATTATTGTATAAATCAGCTTCAGGTTAAACATAGTAAAGAAATTTGTATCTTATGATGTTAGAATCAATGAATTTCTTGATTTGGTGTTTCCTTATAAATGGGTCATCTCTTTTAGAAAGATAATGCCATTGGCAAGAGAGGCTATCCACAGGAAAAATTGTAAAGGAGAAAATGTCTGTTAGTCTCCCTTCTACCTTTTTGTTTAAAAATCTGCTTTTCCTAGAGGTGATTATTTATCAACATTAATGGTATTGAAAATAATTACAACAATTATAAATCATTTTAAATGCCTACATTTATTCTCTCTTCATTATTTGTTAGCCTTCTATAGGGTTATGCTATCTTTATTATATTCATTATTTAATAAACTATATAATAAAAACTATATATTGTATTTATTTAATAAACTCTCTGTTATCAAAAAAAAAAAAAAAAAAAAAAA
>JAJEJO010053079.1:0-42258 GCA_020662805.1 Glaucomys volans | reverse complement strand
GGAGAGGGGAGAGGGGAGAGGGGAGGGAGCAAGCAGGGCTAACCAGGGACAGGATATAATCTCCACAGTCACACCCCCAATGACCTACTTACTCCAGTCATACCTCACCGGCCTACAGTTACTACCCAGTAATCCATTCAAATTATTAATCCATTAAGTGAATTAATCCACTAATGAGGTTATAGCTCTCTTAATCTATTTCACTTCTGATCATTCCTGCATTAACACAGGAGATTTTGGAGGGACACCTCATATCCAAACCATACACTGATTGTCAGGGATGAAGTAAATTAATTCACACTAGGACTGGATGGAATTCATTCATTAATGTGTTCTATTAACAATTATTGATGACCTCTTTTTACCCAACCATTTTTCTTGGATTTCGATTATAAAAATGAGCATTTCTGCCCTTAGGGAGGTCTTGGCTCAAGACATCAGTACTGAACAAATAATGATCATCTATTATTTCTCCTCCATTTCACCAGTAACAGAGTTGTCATGATGCAACTTGTGGTACCAGCCCACTGGTCTTTGTGAAACTATAATAGAGGTGTGTGTGGCAGTGGGGTGCAGGGAGCTTTGGGACCTGCAGCTACAGGACCTTGCTTCTTTATGAGGCTGATCCCATTAGAAAACAATCCATTTTAGACTATTATTATGTTTAAATGTTAGTAACCAGGAACTCTGTCAAGTGTCTTCTCTTATTAAAATCTAAATTCTGATAAAAAATATATGAAGGATCTGAATAGCCATCTTTGAGAAGACATACAAATTTAAAAATGTTCAGAACCACTAATCATGAGAGAAATTTTAATTAACACCACAATGAGATATCACCCAGACCTATCCGAATGGCTACTCTCAAAAAGATGAAAGATAAGTGTAGGAGAGGCTGCAGAGAAAATAGAAGCCTTGTGTACTCTTGGGAATGTTAATTAGTACAGCCTTATGGAGAATAGTATGGAGACTTCTTGAAAAATTAAAAGTAGAATGTAATATGACCTAGTAATCCCTTTTCTGGTGTATGCATCCAAGGGAAATGAAATCAGGGTGTTGAAGAGCTATCTGCACATCCCTGAGCATTGCAGCTTTATTCACAACAGCCAAGAGGTGAAATCAACCTAAGCAGCCACCAGCTGATGAATGGATAAAGGAAAAGTGGAATGATGCAGCATTGTGGAAAGCTAGCTCCCTTAAAAAGAAGGAAATCCACTCATTTATGACAACACAGATGTCTTAGTCAGTTATTTCACTGCTGTGACTAAATGATCTGACCAGAACAACTGTAAATGAGGAAAGGTTTATTTGAGGACTCACAGTTTCAGAGGTCTTAGTCCATAGAAGTCTGGCTCCATTCCTTGGGGCTCAAGGTGGCGGAAGAGCGTGGCAGAGGGAAGCAGCTCACATCATCAGAAAGCAGAGAGAGGAGAGAGAGAGTCTCCACTCTCCACATACAAAATATATGTCTGAAAACCACGCCTCCCACAACACCCTATCACTTCAATTGATCCCATCAAGGATTAATTCACTGATTAAGATTCTTACAACCCAATCATTTCTCCTCTGAATCTTCCTGCATTGTTTCATGTGTGAGCTTTTGGGGGACACCTCACATCCAAACCATAACAACAGAGGAACCTCTGAAGGATATCATATTAAGTGGAATAGCCAAGCAAATAATGTATGATCTCAAGACTATGTGGAATCTAAAAAAGTTGAACTCACTGAGCTAGAGAGTAGAATAATGTTTACCAGGGTTTGGGGAGATGTTGACGAAAGGATACAAAATTTCAGTTAAAGCCAGGTGTTGTGGTGCACACCTATAATCCAGTTAAAGCCAGGTGCAGTGGTGCACACCTATAATCCACTCCTAAGGGTGAGGCGGTAGGTTGGCAAGTTTGAGGCCAGCCTCAGCATCTTATCAAGACCCTCCACAACTTATTAAGATCCTGTCTCAAAATAAAGATAAAGAGGACCAGGATGTGGCTTAATGATAAAGAGACCCTGGGTTCAATTCTTAGTCAAAAAAAATTTCTTTTTCAGTTAGATGGAATAAGTTCAAGTGATCTATTGTAAACCTGATGACTATGTTAATAACAAGTATTATTAAATATTGCCAAGAAAGTTGACTTCAAGTGTTCTTACCACAAATGAAAGGTATGTGAGGTAATGTGTATTAATTACCTCAATTTAGACATTCAACAGTACTATCATATTTCAAAACAATATGAATATAATATTTATATTTATATAATATTTATATAATATAAATATTTGTATATTTATATAATATTTATATAATAGTAAATATTCATATAATATATTTACATAAATATAAATTTATTTTGACAATATATTTATATAAATATATTTATATAATAAATATTTATATAATAATAAATTATATTATTTCTATTGTCAAAACAGAAAGAAAAATCTAAATTTTGCAATGTTGTCTAATAAGCTATTTTTTGATGATGTTTCAAATTGTGATCTTGAAAAATCAGAAGATTTTAACTTGAACTACTTTTAACTTGAACTTTTTAACTTGAAATTTTATCCGTTACTTTGTCTCTACTTCTTTCACGCAGTTGTACTTATATTTCAGGCAACTGTCCTACGGAGCTTTTGTCAAAAAATGAACTGAGAGATTACTCTTGAAATATATAATTCATTAATGAAAATATCAAATGAAATGCTGCTGCAAATATTTGATGTTTGCCTATTTAGAAACATCTTTGGTGTGTATGGTGAAACATACATAGGTAATCTGTTAAAATTGCTGGACTTTTAGTTTCTATTTTTATAATGATACATTATTCCACTGAAGATAAGGTAGAAGCCAGGCATGACATGATTTGCTTTGATCTGAAGCTGTTCTATCTTCTTCGTTTAACGTGTCTATTATGGTTTGAATGTGAGGTGTTCCCCCAAAACTCATGTGTGAGACAATGCAAGAATGTTAGAGGAGAAAGGATTGGGTTATGAGAGCCTTAACCCATCATTAAATTACTCCCCTGACAGGATTAACTGAGTGGTAACTGAAGGTGGGTAGGGTGTGGCTGAAGGAGGTGGGTCACTGGGGGAGTGTCTTTGGAGTACATATTTTGTATCTGGCGAGTGGAGTCTCTCTGCTTCCTGATCATCACAAGAGCTGCTTCTCTCTGCCACACTCTTCTGCTATGATGTTCAGCTTCACCTTGAGCCCTAAGAGATGGACTGTCTATGGACTGAGCCCTCTGAAACCCTGAGCCCTCAAATAAACTTTTCCTCCCCTACAATTGTTCTTTTTGGATCTTTAAGTCACAGTAGTGAAAAAGCTGACAAAACAGTGTCCATGCATAATTTTTCCATATATACATCACCTGACTTTCTCAAACGATTGCTACAAACAAAAGCAAAACCACAACCAGTCTCAATAGAAATGCATTGTTAATACTCCAAACATGTTCAAAGAGCAAGTGGAAATCAGAAGCAAGCTGCTATAGGATACGGCAGCAATATTAGCAATATTTTTAAGGAGCAGATCAGCACTTTTCAGCAGACATATGGTGGTCACCCCAAGGAGGCTGCCACCTGATGAGATGAGCACTTCAAGGTGGTCTGCTTCTCCAAGTGTTCTAGGAAACCTTCATAGAACTTGATACCAAAAGCTGTTCTCAAGTCACCAAATGGGGTCACTCTCATTTCCTGAAGGGTGTTTTATAAGTGCTTCTCCCTGTTTTCATGTTACCTCACTTGCCACAGCTCTAAATGCTTTCTGCCTTCTAAATACTCCCTTATTAACCTTAAAGCTGTGGTGGGGCCAACAGGGAATTTAGAAGGGCTCTTCATCTTCTGAGCTCTGAAAATTCTATCTCATCAGGATCAAGTAACTTTTGCAAGAGCTCTGCTTATCAGAAACAAATTGGAACCTGCTGTCTTTGCACAAGAAAATGAGGAAAAACTAAGCCACATCAGTAGTAGTCGCCCCACCTGCTGGCCCCCAGATGAAGTGAAGAGTGTTTTTCAACTTGCCAGTTGAAGGTGTCTCCACGGGCACTCAGTTTGAGGCCTGGGGAATCTTGGCATGCTTTTATCATGTTCTAGTCACCTCACGCATTATTAGTCGAAAATAGAGCCCTGGGACAAAAACCTAATGTGTGCATTATTTTTTCATTTAATAGATTGACTGTAATTATAGAACACAAAGTATAAGCAGATAAAAAGGTAATGGAATCTGAAAATGGATTATGTATGCATAAAGTGCAATGACACCAGAAAAAGGTTAATATGTGACTTTGTTAATTTTCTTCATCACACAGTGTTTGCCTTAGCCAGACTCTGCCTTTGTTAGGTAAGCATAGCAAGTTTGATCTGTTTCTGTCAGAAAGGTCAGGAAACTACTTATGGGAAAACAAAAGAATAAATCCAAAAGGTGAGAGGGAAGGAAAAAGATTAGAAAGCTGCACACAGGCTGGGTCAGATGAGGAGGTTAGGCTATGGGTCGTGTTCCTGTGGTGCACACACAGATGTGTTTGTTATTTATAAAGAAATCTGAGCACATAACTCAAGTGTCTATGAGAGAGAGAGAGAGAGAGAGAGAGAGAGAGAGAGAGAGAGAGAGAGAGAGTGTTTTGAGAGATAAGAAGGGAATTTTAGAGATTTTATTTGTGGATTAATAATTTAATTCCCCCATTTACTTTCTATTTTTGGATTTTGGTCTGGTATTTCTTTTTCATCCACACTCATAGTAGCTTAACTTTATTAAAGTGAACCACATGAAATTGCAGATTTTTGTAAGTCAGTCAAATATTGCCAATTGTTTTCCTGGTTCCATCTAATTTATGGGCCATGTCAGATTTGGATTTAGCTAGTCCACGCACAAAAATAGGCTTAAGTGTTCTGTGTGGAGGAAAGCCACATGTGCAAAGGTCAGGAGGAGGGGAAGCCAGGCAGGTCAGGGACCTCTGCTCTGGGGCTGGTACCAGATTCCCTGGAGTGCAGGGGAGCAAAAGCTGATTGACACCAATGAACTAAGATGGTGACACCTGGCACGTGCTTCCTTCTGGACACGGAGCCAAACCCTGATAGAGCAGATTCTGTTACAACCTTACAAAGAGCCTACAAAGCAAGTGTTCTCACCATTCCCATTTTACTGGTGAGGAAATAAACCTGTTATGGGTAACTTTGTGGGTCAACTTGGCTAGACTATAATGCTCAATTGATGTGATTTACATGCAAATGATTAAATTTTGAGTGAAGTCGATCATTCTCTATAGTGCATATGGGCCTCATTCAAGGCCTTAAGAAAAGACTGAGGTCCTAAGATGAGAAGAAATTCTGTCTCCAGGCTGCCTTTGAATTCAAGACTGCAACATCAATTCTGCCAGAATCTTCGCTTTCAGATTTGCCGGCCCCCACAATAACATGAGCAGATTCCTTAAAATAAATGTCTCTTTCTCTCTCTCATCTATCAACATCTATCTACCCATCCATCCTATTGATTCCGTTTCTTGTGATAACCCTCCTAACAGAACCTGAAGTCAGGTAGCTGCTACATTGTATAGCAGGACTGTAAGTAACTCAGGGTTTTCTGGTTCAAAGGCCATAGTTTTGATTTGTACATTACATCAACCCCACCCTCCTTGTTTGTTACAGAAAGTGTCATTCTGGGGTTCCATTATTTGTGCATGTGATGGTTTTCCCTTCTAAACTACAAGCTCAAGAGGACAAGAATTTGTGTACCCACAGCATCTAGCACAGTTTCTGTCATATGACATTGCTCAATACATATGTATTTTAGCATTTGGAACAAAAGATTCATGGTAAAATGCCTTCATACCTGTAAAGTATGACACAAATGTAAGATTTGTTATGCAGAAAAACATGTAATTATCCGTCAATTTCTTTCTTTCTTTTTTGGTGGTGCTGGGGATTGAACCCAGGGCCTTACGAGACAGGCACTCTACCAACTGAGCTATATCCCCAGCCCTCGGTCAATTTTTATAAGCGAATATAAAGTGCATATATCTAAAAGTCAGATTATATGTGCCTAAGTCACTGTGAACTTCTAAATTAGTATTATTACTTTTTATCCTTCACAAGCAGCAAAGTGCAAAGGAATATTTCCATAATAAGTAAAATGATAAATTTATCTCTTTCAACTGAAGAAGGAAATGGCAAACACGGACCCTTTCTTTTCCTTTTATTTTTATGAAATCAAGTCAAATGGGGAAACACAATGAGGTTGGATGTCCACTAGGACTGTGGTTGCTGAGACAATGGGGCCCTGCAGGAATTAACTAGCAATGTCCCCTCTTGCCAAGGGACTGGAGGTTGGACAGCCTGAGTACATTTTGTCCCCTGTCCTTTTTAAAGCAATAGAGGACTAGTCTCCTTTGTGTTTTTTGTGAATTAACTAGGTTGTTGTTGGGGAGGAGGACAGGAATAAAGATTCAATTTGAAAGGAAACCAGAGAAAATTCTTGCATCACATGTAAAGTGCTCTACGTGTTTAGGGGAAGGGCCTAAATGCTACCTTAGACATAGATGTCTTATCCATTTTCTTCTTTTAATCACTAATATTGACCAATATTTTGGGGCACATGTTTGCTGACTCATGTTCAAAGTTTTTAACTGGGTTTAAAATATCCTTTTTTGTGTATTGTTTTAGTTTCAGCCTGTATTTTGTGATTAATTTAATTTCATAGTTTTATATGGTCAGTTGTTGCTTATTTTAACTCACATATTTATTACTCTATGCTTTTGACATGTCAGACCTTCCCTGTGTGGTCAGTTTCCTTCTCCTGGAAATACATTTATCCTTTAGAATTTACTTTAATAGAGATCTTTGGGTATAAAGTCACTTCTTATTTTGTCTAAAATATGTTTGCTTCCTTTTGGATCTTGAGAGATAGTTTTGCTTGGTATAGAAATCTAGGTTGACAGTGATTTCATGTTTGTCTACTTTTAAAAACATACATATATATATATTTTGGTTGTTGATGGACCTTTATTTTATTCATGTTTTTACACGCAGCACTGAAGATTGAACTCAGTGCCTCACACATGCTAGGCAAGTGCTCTACCATTGAGCTACAATCCCAGCCTCTTGTCTACTTTTTTGTAGTCTTGTGGTTTTCATTATTTTTTACATGAAGTCAGCAAGAAGTCTCATTGTCATTCCTTTGCAGATGATCTGTCTTTTCAAAGCTTTTTAAATATATTTTGCTTTTCTTTGTCATTTTTCAGACATAATTATGTATCTAAAACTGAATTTCTTTTTAACTTATTCTGCTTGAGATGTGGGCTTCTTGGAGCTAAAGGTCTACCAACAGTTCTTAGAATTTCTCAGCTTTTTAAAATCTCCAAATGTTCTCTATTTCCAATCCTTTATCTTTTTCTGAACCTCTGATTTGACATTAGTATAGCTCTTGTCACATTATCCACCTCCTTCAAACTAGTTTTTGTACTTTGTATCTAATTTATAGCTGCATTTCCATTTTATTTTTCCTATTCACATGCATCCATCTGTTGCTTAATTGCGCTAAAGGTATCAATTTAATTATGAGAGTTTCATTTATTTGGTTTTATTTAAATAACTTTATTTATTCCATCATCAAATCTAGTCATTATCATGTCTTGTTCTTCTCTCATGTTTTCAGATTTCCTTTTTTGGTAAATTGATTTAAGCATATTAAATTCAATGAAGTTCCAGCCTTTATGTGATAATTCTAATATCTGACATTGGTTTTGGTCTAGTGGTCTATGCCTCATGGGACTGTGTTTGTGTAAGCCCCTGGATTTTGTCCTATCAACTCTTTTGGGTTTCATCTATGCCAAATATTTGGTTAGAGTTGAAGTTCACTCTGTAGAGGGCATTTACATTTTTTCATATGATTCTGTTTTGGGTGATACAACCAACTCAAAAAACACTTTTTTTTTTCCCCCCCCCCCCAGTGCTGGGGATTGAACCCAGGGCCTTGTGCTTGCGAGGCAAGCACTCTACCAACTGAGCTACATCCCCAGCCCTTCAAAAAACATTTTAAATTTAATGTTTTAAAATTAAATCTTACTGTATTTATTTAAGGTATATTGTGCAATGTTACGAGAAGCATAGAGAGTAATATTACTATGGTGAAGTAAGTTAGCATATCCATAAACTCACATAGTTATCCCCCTGGCTTTTTTCTTGTTTGTTTTGTGGCAAGACCAAATTAAACCTACTTATCATAATCCCACCTATATTGCAATTTTATTGCTTATAATCCTTAAGTTCTACATTGAACGTCTAGACTTGCGTATCCTTTATGTGTTTCTTTGTATCCTCTGTCCTCTATCTCTCCATTTCCTATCCCTTGGCAGGTTAAGGTGTCAAATTCTCAAGGTAGATATATTTTTGTTTTTATTCATCCAGTGTCAAAATCAGAACAGGCAAATTTCCTTACTTTTCCTTGTGATATCATTAGGGTTCCCACTTTATGCAGGGTTCTCCCATTTGGATCTCCATCTTTTGCAGTGTCTTGGTAAGCTTGTGTCACTGTGATGAAAATTATCACCAAGACCAACTTAGATAAAGAGAAGTTTAGCTGGTGCTCCCAGTTTCAGAGGTCTCAGTCCATAGACTGCTGAGTCCATTGCTCTGGGCCCAAGATGAGGCAACACAGTATGGCGGACGAGCTTGGTGAAGGAGCACTGCTCCATTTCTGGCATCCAGGATGAATGGAGAGAGGGAAGGGGCTGCAGGGAAGAACAGTCCCCTCTGGGGCATGGACAGCCACACCCCACCTGCCTATAGTTCCCACTTGGTCCCTTCAGAGGAGACTGGATTGATTAGGATACAACTCTTGTAATCAAATCAATTCACCTCCAAGCATCTGCATTAACAAAGGAGTTTTTCAGGAACACCTCATATCCAAACCATAACAAGCTGATAAATCAGATATTTAAGTTCTCCATAGCTCAGCAGAAATCCATGGGGAAAAGCTAACCCTAGAATTCGTATAGCTGAGAGTTCTCATTTCACTTAATTGTTAGGATTTTGGGATTGCTTATTGTTTTTGCATATGTGTGCTATCTCAGTGGTGTATTGAACATGATTCCTAAGAAAATACTTAATCTGCCTTAATCAGAAATTTTTTCAAGGTATATAACCTGCCATGTTGTTGAAAATATAAGTCAAAAAAGTTCTATTATACCATTTTTAACTCAGACTCCTGCTGGGGAATGTTTGACTTAAAGACAAGCAGTCTATTCCCATTCAGAACAGGATAACTTATTGACTGTATTTAGGGGGTTCCCTGATTTGGAGGTGGAAAGTTCCAAGTATACATGCCACTTTGTGAGTTTTCTGTTACACTGGACTCTGCAATGTGTGATTACAGGGGAATTCACTTTAACTTAAGTTAGACACCTCCTTGGATCATTTCTACCCCATTGGTTCTTACCAAACATTATAGACTGTGTCAGGGTAGGAAATGGAGAATATTGACATGAGGTAGCTGCAGAGAAGCAAGGCCTCATGGCTTTGCAAAACTTCCTAACGTGACACATACTTTTTCTGAGACTGAGGATCTTGTGACTGCAAGTTTGTGCTAGGAAGGGCAGTCTGCTCATCATAAGGCGCCATCTGGGACAGCTTACCCAGATGCAATTTCCCTTGCAATTTTCCTATGCAGGCTCTATTACCATAATGGATAGGTTTCTATCATCTGTTCCTTGGGAATATTTTGTAATATCAGTGTTTATAGTGTTAGGATTTTTTTTTGGTAAAGGATGAAGAAATTGACAATTTATCATCAGTGCATTTGAAGAGTAAAATATTCTCTTGCTTTGAGTTTTTTGTTCAGTTCTGCCTCATGAATACTCTGTTCCAATTACTTGAATCTGGAACCAAACGTATGTAAACAAAAGTCTGAAAGGGAATTATATCATTGAAAGTAAAATACCTTATTTATAATCATAAAAACAATGTTAGGGTTCTAATTTTTCAAAACAGCATGATATGGCTATATATTATTTTGCAATGCTAACCAGTCTTGTACATTTTAAACCAAAAATAAAGATTAAGTTTGAAATAAAAGTGCCTTTTGTCTTGTTAAATCTAACAGATAATATAACTAAAGAACTGAGCAGGGGGGAGAATATTAGTGTCTGTGACACAAATCATGAGGTGTCTTGGGGACATGACCTCTGTGGTGTAATTTTTCCCTAAATGTTATTATGCTATTGTTGAAGAATTTTCCTAAACCATAGCAAGAGACAAATAAAGTAACATTTAAATAGATGCCAAACCACCTAATCCAAGGAATAGACATTTCTATTCCTCCATGTAGTTTATACAATAAAAATTCATCTAATTTTACAGAGTATACTGTCCAACCTACTACATGGGGTCACATGAGAGAGATTCTGTCCATTTTGGTGAAACCACAGATCACTTTCCTGAAGGACAAAGCCTTGAAATTGATCTTTGAATGATGACGTTGTTTGCTCTTAGCAGTGGAACTTCCCTCTAGGAAGAGTCTTGTTTTGTTTGATGGATATTCTGACAATTCTCCTTGGATTGGGGAGGCTTCTGTGTTTTTGATGTATTAAGAAGTAAGCAAGTGTAATAAATTTACAGTACAATTTAGCTCAATGGAAACAGTTTTAAAGGCAGCAGAGGGGCAACAGGAAAGGCAGAAGAGGTGTCTTCAGGGGAGAGGTCTTGGCAGGGAGAGAGGAACGGATAGCCATCATGTTGGGTTTTGGGTGGGTGTTGCTACCATGTGAATTTTCTTTCTCTCTTGTCTTTTCATGAAATTTTGGGTAAAATAGGCATTTATTCTTAAGGTATTCTGGAATTAGACCTACAATGTCCTGTCATGAGTTGAATACAGAGGTTCCTCCCAGGGACCTGGTCATACCCTAGTTCCTAAAGACTAGGACCATGATGGGCAGAAATGGGAAAATCCCTTGGACAAAGTCATGTGGGCAGAAATAAGTAAATATTCTCAGGGAAGAACATTTAGGGAAGTGAAGGGTAATACTTTTTTAAATCAAGCACTTAATGGAAAGTAGAGAGCAAGTGCTAGAGGCTACTTTTTCTCATGAGTGTCTAATATGAAAATAAACTGAATTTCAATTTCAATTAAGTAATTGAAAACTCAAAAATATTGTAGAGGGTACAATACAGAGTAGGGTTGGTGTGCCTCTGTGGAACTTGAGAAGTCTGGCAAAATCATGGGGATGGGTGGCCATCCCAGCCCCACATGGAGGCTGAAATAAAGAGGATGCTTCAATTGCTACATGGGAGAGTATCAAGGAAAGTAGGAGAGAAGGCTGGAGAAATAATCTAGAGTCAAAGAATGAAAGACAATGAAGGTGAGGATTAAGTATTTGGGTCTCATTTATTAAAAAAAAGAAAATGACAATATTGGTTTGGGGCTTTTTTATAAAATAAATATCTTATTCTAAAATAATGCATTTTTATCAAGATAGATAACATAGAAGCAACATTAAAATAATTATCTTGGTCTCTATGGAACCTTTGTATAGTGTTTTTATATAATTTGCTCCTGTGTACTGAGAATTAAAAAAGTAAAAATGTCATTATGATGCACCAACAGCTTTGTTACCTGCTGTACTTTTTCTCTGGAGATTTTGCTTAGAGATCTACTCAAAGTATCTTAGTGTGGTTGAAATGAGACCATGGAGTTACTGACAAAGCCCACGGGACATGTCAGAAAGGCAAGGATCCGAGGCAGAGACTGGAAAAGACCATGGTGGACATACTGCGCCTGGGGCAGAGAGCAGAGGAGGATTTAGTGGGTAATGATTTCCATTTCGAAGCCAGAATCGTGTGAAAGTTAGTTAAAATAGGGAATTAGTATGAATCATGCGTTTTAATAAAGAGTTGATAGGTTTGGTTTGATTAATATAGCTGTCAGCAAATCCAGAGGAAATGTCCACTAGGAGCTAGAATATTCAAGCCTGGTAATTAGTCTAGAGGGAAAAAATTGAGAAGGGAATAACCGAGTATTGGTTTAAAGAAGGGATTATTATTTTATAGACAAAGAAATGCATAGCAAGATTAAACTACTGACCAGCACAGCTACTAAATGGAAGAACTGAGGCTTAAATACAAGGATTCTGTTTTACTATGCAAAGATGTGTTCAGAGGGTGAAAGAAATAGGGGGATCATTAAAGAAAAAACTATACAACTTGTATATGGTAGTATAGAAATAAATATTTATATCTATTTTTATACTTATAGTTTTCCTACTGCCTTGATTCATTGTGTGCGTGTGTGTGCGCACGCCCACGCGCGTTCATTGAGGGGAAACAACTGAAGCTAAGAAAATAAAATACTTCCTATGCTAAAAACTGTTTTCACAATCACAGAGCTTACATTTTAGCAATGATGACAATCTTTAAGCATAAATTAATAGCAATTGGGATATGATGGTTTATCGTCGTCTTTGTCGCCCGCAACAAAGACGCAATCCCGGGAATGTGTATGTGGCTCTTTATCTTGCGCACCCGTTTCTTTCCCGTTTCCTCCCTCTCCCGTTTCCTCCCTCTTCTTCTTTCCTTTCCCCCCTCAGTCCCTCAGTGTCTCCGTCTCCGTGTGTCTGTCTCTCTGTCTCAGTCCGTCCGTGTCTGTCTCCCCACCCCCCCTTATACCCTCAGTTGACCAATCACAGAACTTCCACGTGAAGCGTGCACGGGCAAGCATAGACAAAGGCTTAAAGCACGAACCAGACACACGTGTGGCCAGTTTACAACCAACTGATAGGAATAACTTTCGCAAAGATACACCTGTTTACTCCGTGGCAACAGCAAAACTGGCATACCGCCAGGCGCCATCTTGGCATAGAGCGGGGGTACCCGGAATACCCCGACAGCTCCCCCTTTTTTCTTTTAGTAAAGGTAGGGACCGTGCCTGTCTTAGGTTGAGTGGTCGATACTTGTTCTTACCCATCCTCAAAGAATGCATAGCTTGATGCACCTTCTGTCTTAGGTTGATACAAGATCACCACTTCATTACCTGTTTTTGACTACCGGTCCAGTATACTAAGCCATATAGCAGGGGAGCTGCCGGACTCTACGGCAGACAAGGCCTGATGAACGGCTTGTCGATCTATTATTTGAGCCTTACGTAAGGCAATTACCCAATGGCGCAAAAACAATATTGCTATTATCAAGAGAAGCAGCATTGCAAAGAATCCGAACCACTGTTTTCCAAAACTTCTCATAGGTAGCAAATTTTGGAGAGAAGGTAAAGCTGTGGTCGGGAGTAACAAAGACAGCAGATAGATAGGTGGTGCAGTTTGTTCAACTATCTGGAGGATGTAAGTTCTCTAGTTTTAGGTCCTTAAACTTTGCCTCTAATTCCTCCCTAGTTCTTCCTCATCCTCACTTCCTGTTTCTGAGGACTTAACAGACCGCAAAGATCGTTCTTCCTTAACTTCCTCTAGAATAGTGTTTCCCTCTATAGAATCCTTAAATTTAGGTCTTCTTTAATTTTTCTCAGAAATGTTTTGTAGTTTTCAATATTGTACTTCTTTAGCTGCATTGATTCTATTTGGTGTTTCCTATTCTGTTGAGGGGCTTGTTTTAAATGTTCTGTTTGTTGCTAATGTTTAATGCAGTTGATTTATGTACGCTGACCCTGTCATTGAACTTGTTGAATTCACATTGCATTTCCTGGAATTGTTTTATTGTTTAATTCTGTAGAATTTTCTATATAATCATGTCAATGACAGTAACTTTTACTTCTCCCTTTCCCATATTTGTGATTTTTATTTCCTTTTCCTGATTTATAAAATAAGTTTTGAATTTTGACATCTATTTTTTTCCCTTATCTGATCAGATAATCATATAATTATTCCCCTTTACTGTTTTATTTTTTCTTATGGTGCTGGGAGTTGAACACAGTGCTTCATGCAAACTGGGCAAACACTCTACCACTGAGCCACAGCCCGCAACCCTCCTTTACTCTTTTAATGTGATAAATTCTACTGGTTGATATTCTGTTTGAGACTTTAAAGGAGTTCCATTAGCTTTTAGCAACGCCCTTAGATGACTCTCCATACGGACTCTAGACATCTCAGAGCCCATAGCTTATGTAGTTAGTGGCCGCTTTCCGCATACCTCGTTTCAGTTTCACTGGACCGCCGTTCACTTAGTCCGGATTAGTCGCTAAACCATGAAGGTTCCTTTAGATTAAGTCGTTTTACCGCGAACCTTTAATTTTATTTCCCGGTTTTCATTCACCCACCCCATGAGAGATCCCCGGTTTCGGCACCATTTATCATCGTCTTTGTCGCCCGCAACAAAGACGCAATCCCGGGAATGTGTATGCAGCTCTTTATCTTGCGTGCCCGTTTCTCTCCCTCTTCTTCTTTCCTTTCCTCCCTCAGTCCCTCAGTGTCTCCGTGTCTCTCTCTCTCTCTCTTATACCCTCAGTTGACCAATCGCAGAACTTCCACGTGAAGGATGCACGGGCAAGCAAAGACTTAAAGCATAAACCAGACACATGTGTGGCCAGTTTACGACCAACCGATAGGAATAACTTTCGCAAAGATACACTTGTTTGCTCCGTGGCAACAGCAAAACTGGCACACCGCCAGGCGCCATCTTAACATAGAGCCGGGGGTACCCGGAATACCCCAACAATGGTTAATTTTAGCTATCAATTTAAGTAGTGTAAGGGGTACCCAGATGGTTGGTAAAGCCTTACTTCTGGGTATGTCCATGAAGTTACTTTGAGAGAGATTGGCATTTGAATCAGTGGACTGAGTACTAAAGACCTTCCCGCGTCCAGTATGGGTAGGGACCATCCAATAGGCTAATGGCCTGAACAGAACAAAAAGGCAGAGTAGGGGCAAATTCTCTTTCTCTCTTCTGAAACTGGGACACTATTATAAGTCTGTTTTATGCTGTTCTAACACAGTACCACTGACTAGGTAATTTATAATGAATAAAATCTATTGACTCATGGAACTAGAGGCTTGGAAATCCAAGTTTGGGGATCTGGCATCTGGTGAGGACCTTCGAGTTATGCCAGCCCATGACAGAAACTAGAAAGGCCTGAGAGAGAGCAAGAGGGGGTCAAACACAAAGTGGATAAATGCATTCTACTCCCATGTATAACTAATTAGAACAAAAAGTATTTAAAAAGAATGAATGTGAGGAAGAAAATTAGTGGTCTATGCAGGCATAATAGTGGATTGGGATACGATAATGGCAGAAATAATTGAAAAAAAAATCAAACAGATTTCAGGGATATTCCAACTTTAGAAGTGGTGGAGGATTCATGAGAGAGAAGGTAAGAGAAAAGGAAATGCCAAGATAGTATTTCAACCAAAGAACCTTACAATATGTTCTTCTTTAGAATGATGAAGATGACTGCATATACCTCAAAGCTCTAAAGTGACATATTTCTTCTGTGACTATTTATTATTTTGGTGAGAAAATTAAATATTCAGGGTCCCTTTTCCTGGGAGGCCACAGGTAAAGAGCCAGGCTGGTGGGAGTTTACTCTCCCTCTGCAAGAAAGCAGTATCAACCCAAGATTCAGGAGACCTGTTGCCACTGAGCTGGTCATGATGGATCATCTCATGTCCTGGGAAGCTTCAAGATCACCACAGGCATGTCATTTTCTCCTGCAAAGAGGCACTAAACCATCACATTTAGAAGGTAGAAAAAAAATAACCAAACCTGATTTATGATATTTTAGTGAAGGTGCTTTTCAAGTTCTCTGCCTGAGGCATACTTTGTGCCTGAACTTGGATCCTGACCTTCATAGCCTGCCCTTTCCCCATACAATTTCCTGATTAGAGTTAGGTAATTCTTATGGCTGGTTATTTTTTTTCCCCAAGAAAGTAGCAAACCATGTTCTGTCCAATATTACTGAGCTACAAGCAGCATGAGTTTGATTAACACAGTGAGCAAATAAATGCTGGCAACCCAGTTGCTGAGAAAATGGGGTTGTGATCTCCAGAAAAGTCACAAATCCAGGTGAAGTCTGATTCACTCTGTCATTGACATTCTTACCCAGCTGCTGGAGGGCTTAGGGATCTGTAATCAGGTAGCAGGCTGTGGCCTTTCTGGTGAAAGTTAGGGAATCAGACTCACTTGTGACTCATTCATCAGGCAATTTAGCTTGTTTGAGTTGATTTTCTGCATTCTGCCCGCTGAATCTACCCTGCCAGACTTCCATCTCAACATTTGTCTATTTTCTCCTTTCAACAGAGCTTACTACGGGACTCACCAGAAATTTTGCTCTTTAGTATAAAAATCAGAATGATAAATTTATATTCAACTAACATGTTAGATAAATGCCTTGAGAAATACAATATCCCCTTTTGGCTTCCCACCTTCAATATTCCTTTAAGATTTCCATTGGAACAGTTAACAAGTCCCCCAAATGTACCAGTGTTTATTTTTGTCTTTTTCCTTTCATAGTTCTTGAAATTCTAGGGGAAATATGGCCCCATATGGAGGAAGAACATGACTAAGATCAAAGTAGGGAGTGGTCTAAAAAATCTGCAACTGTGTTGTCAATATAGTCAGTGTCTTTGTGTTCAGGAGATACTGGAATAGCCTCACCTCTCCCATGTCCTCCTGAGAGTACCTTTATGTATGTAAAATCAAATAGGAAACAAATACATTGCTCTTAACTTCAGTGATTAAAGTTACATCTGTTTTCAATAGAAAGGACAGGCAATGAGGAACCAGTAAACATTGATTTTTATAGTTCTGTCTATATATGGCCATTGTATGGTCTTAAGCATTTCTGAGCTGTGACTTTCTATTCTGGAAAAAAGAAGTTTTTCTTGGATGACCTTCACCAAGTTTTTATTCATAAAAGGCTATGTTCTTAATTCTATGGTTTATCAGTTGATACTGGTTTGGATCTATTATTTTCATAGTGCTATTTTTGCTTGTGTACCTGTTGGGGGTATTCGGGGTACCCCCGGCTCTATGCTAAGATGGCCCCTGGCGGTATGCCAGTTTTGCTGTTGCCACGGAGTAAACAGGTGTATCTTTGCGAAAGTTATTCCTATCAGTTGGTTGTAAACTGGCCACACATGTGTCTGGTTCGCGCTTTAAGTCTTTGTCTGCTTGCCCGTGCATGCTTCACGTGGAAGTTGTGATTGGTCAACTGAGGGTATAAGAGAGAGAGAGAAAGAGAGAGAGACAGAGAGACACACAGACATGGAGACGGAGACACTGAGGGACTGAGGGGGGGGAAAGGAAAGAAAAAGAGGGAGGAAACGGGAGAGAAAAAGAGAAAGAAACGGGCGCGCAAGATAAAGAGCTGCATACACATTCCCGGGATCGCATCTTTGTTGCGGGCGACAAAGACGACGATAAATGGTGCCGAAACCCGGGATCTCTCGTGGGGTGGGTGAATGAAAACTGGGAAATAAAATTAAGTTAAAGGTTTGCGGTAAAACGACTTAAATCTAAAGGAAGGTTCGGGGTTTAGCGACTATCCGGACTAAGCGAACGGCGGTCCAGTAAAACTGAAACTAGGTACGTGGAAAGCGGCCACTAACTACATAAGCTATGGGCTCTGAGATGTCTAGAGTCCATATGGAGAGTCCTCTAAAGGCGTTACTAAAAGCTAATGGAACTCCTTTAAAATGTCAAACAGAATATCAATCAGTATAATTTATCACATTAAAAGAGTACAGGAGGGTTGTGGGCTATAGCTCGGTGGTAGTGTTGCCCAGTTTGCATGAAGCACTGTGTTCAATTCCCAGCACCATAAGAAAAACAGAATTAAGAAACAATAAAACAATTCCAAAAATTGCAATGTGAATTCAAGTTCAATGACAGGGTCAGCGTACATAAATCAACTGCTTTAAACATTAGCAACAGAGAACATTTAAAACAAGCCCCTCAACAGAATAGGAAACACCAAATAGAATAAATGCAGCTAAAGAAGTACAATATTGAAAACTACAAAATATTTCTGAGAAAAAATAAAGAAGACCTAAATTTAAGGATTCTATAGAGGAGGGAAACGCTATTTTAGAGGAAGTTAAGGAAGAACGATCTTACTAACAGAACTATGGGTTTAATAGCAATATTGTTTTTGCTCCGTTGGGTAATTGCCTTACGTAAGGCTCAAATAATAGATCAACAAGCCGTTCATCAGGCCTTGTCTGCCGTAGAGTCGGGCAGCTCCCCTGCTATATGGCTTAGTATGCTGGACCGGTGGTCAAAGATGGGTAATGAAGTGGTGATCTTGTATCAACCTAAGACAGAAGGTGCATCAAGCTATGCATTCTTTGAGGACGGGTATGAACAAGTATTGACCACTCAATCTAAGACAGGCATGGTCCCTACCTTTATTAAAAGAAAGGGGGAGCTGTCGGGGTATTCCGGGTACCCCCGCTCTATGCTAAGATGGCGCCTGGCGGTATGACAGTTTTGCTGTTGCCACAGAGTAAACAGGTGTACCTTTGCGAAAGTTATTCCTATCAGATGGTTGTAAACTGGCCACACGTGTCTGGTTCATGCTTTGTCTTTGTCTGCTTGCCCGTGCATGCTTCACGTGGAAGTTCTGTGATTGGTCAACTGAGGGTATAAGAGAGAGACAGACACTGAGACGGAGACAGACGAGGACAGAGACAGACGGAGAGACACACAGACAGACGGAGAGAGACACAGACACGGAGACGGAGACACTGAGGGACTGAGGGGGGAAAGGAAAGGGGGAGAGGGAGGAAAGGGGGAGAGGGAGGAAAAAAGAAACGGGCGCGCAAGATAAAGAGCTGCATACACATTCCTGGGATCGCGTCTTTGTTGCGGGCGACAAAGATGAGGATAGATACCTTTCAGGATTCACCAATAGTTCTTTGGCCTGATAAAATTTTATTTTGACCATATTCATTATTGATTACTCTAAGTGCCATTCATATTTTTATGATTAAGAGTTTCCTTTGCCTCCATTCTGTTTATATCTTTTTGTATCCTTTAAATCTCATAAATTTAATCCTAGCAATGAAAACTGCTGAGCAGTGCAAATATAAGAAGCAAAAACAACAATAAACAAAAACCCCCAAAACCAAATATGATATCAAGCAAACAAACCAACACAAATTAAAGCAAAATGTCGGTGACTAAAGAATCCAAAGTAAGATTTCATTGTGCAAAGAGATGTAGGGGAAAAACTTGATTTAAATTACAAAGTGGCATCTATGAAGACGGTCTGGTTGGCTTTGTGAAAAGTGCTTTGTTTACTGGCTGTTTGGCTCTTGTAGTAAGAGCTCAGCCTCAGCAGTTGGCTTTGTTCTTTCAGCATTTTCATGTACTGCTTTTATCTGCATAAACTTCAAGATGGCCTTTAATTGCCCATCTTGAAGGACATTTTAGATATATCTGAAGATGACTTTGAGCCACTCTCAGCCCAATATTGGCTATTTTCCCAATCCTGAAATCTGTGTCTGCTGGGAGGTGCACACCTGACTTCCTTTTAAGGAGGAAATGGTGAATTTTCCGTCTGTGTTAGAAATGGGAGTTCAGAAAGGAAGAGTGGAAGCACCCCAGGTGGAATTTGACTAGCAGAAACACAAGATGGCCTTGGGAGCTTTAACAGTTCTTCATGGTTGTAAAGTGGTCAGAACCTTTAACTAGTCCTTGTTAAGACAGACTTTTGACTGACTCAGTGTTTTTCTTTCAACCCTGTGTTTTATAATTGTAGTCTCATAATATTTCCTACTAGTTGCACATTGGTCCCCAATTCCTTTGAAATGACTTTTATTTGAGAAACCATAAGCTTTATTTGCTTCTATCTTTGCACATAAAAAAGCTGTTTTCAAAGAAAACAAAGGTGTTTAAAGAAAAATAGTCTAAAATGGTACATGTTACTTGGAAATATGTTTGACTATATAATTTCCTATAACTTTCAAAGTACAGAAACCAACCTGTGTTCTGTATAGTCTAGGTAATTTTTATGCTTAAGAATCTTCTCTAATACATCACAATGAAAGATACTCATGTTAATTGCATAGTCCCTATGTCTGGAGCATCACCAGTATTTAGAGGTCATCATTACAATTATATCCTTAATTCTGCCCCATTTATTCATTTGAAATGGAATGTCTAGTTAGTACTGAAAATATGACAGATATTGTGCCAGTGCTACAAAACAAAGATTCGTGAGTCCTTGACTCAATTTGACACCTTTAATGGGCAGACGTGGAGACATTTGTTGACAATTAGGTCAAATATTTATAAAATCTTTAATTTTTAAAAACGTGAATAGCATAGGTTGTTTGATACTAGACAATTTTGAGTTGCTAAATAAAATGATTCCAATACATTTTCATTTATTTGAATGGCTTACCATTAATGACTGATACCGACAAGAATAAATAATAGTTTATGCGTATATTCCTAAACAGAGTTAAAAAATGTTATTTTCAGTTCTCCATGAAATTATTTGCTTAATTTCTCCATCACAAGGCATTTGTTCACATCTTTAAAATCAGAAAAAAAATCACAAATGTGCATGTGTGCATGTGTGCATGCTAATGAGTGTGGTACCCTCATAAAGAGGCTGCCAATTCTGCCAGTGAAGGGCCAGGATTTATATTTGGCTTTGAATTGCTTATTTTTATTTTGTAATGGATCTAAACTAAGAACAGATTTAGTATATTTATAGTTATTCTATTTAATACATTCTTTTAAAAGGAAATAGAAAATAATTTCTATCATACACCTGCCCTCTAAGTTATCAAACATTTCAAGGATTTTGGAACTCTAGATTTATCATGCTCCTGTTTTTTAATCTTAATTTTTACATTTTTAAAGCTCTGAGGTGTGTGTGAAGGGAATTTGAAAAACTTCAATGTTTAGATGTTAAGAGATCTTATAAAAGGATGCTTATAGATCATCTTTTTATAGTTCTTATATGCAAACCCTGTTTTATTCATCCTTATTATCAAAATGATAAACTTCCCTAAGGAACAAAATGTAATCTTTACTTATCCTCCATCCAGCCCAAATTTGAACATAGAATTGGAGATTTGTCTTCTGGTTCAGAACTGAAACAAAGGTCTTGTAAGATTTGTAACTTTAAGATTTGTAACCGATGCTCTTGGTGAAAATATCGTCAAGTAGCAAATGCATTTGACCCACTTAACCTACTGAGCACCACAGATGAACAACACAGCTCATGGCTGCAGCTTTCTGCAGTTGAGTGTGGTACTGCCTATCTCTAGCCTGGGAAAAGATCAAAGTGCGAAATTTTGGAGTATGATTTCTACTGAGTGTGTGTTGCTTTCCCACTATGGTAAAGGAAAAATCTACAAGTTGGGCCATCCTAGATCAGGGGTAATCTGTGCCTCATTCTCACATACAAAGGAGAATCCCTGGTGCTATGAAGGAAAACTACTGGGGGTGGATTGGGTTAGTCATTCATGCAGTTGAAAGGGGAGGGTAAATCAGAACCATAACCTTCTACACCAGGTATGGGGCCTTTCTGTCTCTTGGGGGTTAAAGTAAATTTGGCCTGACCCCAGTTCCCAAGCCTGAGAATTCAAAGCATTTCTTGGTGTCAGTAATGTCAAACATATTATTCCTTGTGGTTTTCTTTGGACTATTTCCAACTAGCATTTTGAAATTGTGTTAGGATAAAATTTGAGGTACAGAAAGGCCAACAGATTGGAGGATGCTTGCCATTAAAGAGGGAGTAGTTACAGTTCCTAAGAGGAGGGGGGCATCCACATCCTGGGGAGGGGTCATCCACGTCCTGGGGAGGGGTTGTCCACATCCTGGGGAAGCACAAGAGCCAATCTGGAGGCAAGGGAATAAGGGAAAACTGTTAAGAGGCTTTGTTGACGTTTCTGAGGGAAGGGGGCAGGCAAGCAGGTAATAGGTTTGGGACTGACTAGTTTGAATGATTTCAGTGGGTTCTGGGGCATGGTGGCTGTCCCTTGCTGTCTAGTACCTGGCTCTGGGATGATTAGGTAGGTAGTGGCTCAGAGTGTGGGAGGCCCATTGAGGAGGTGGTTAGGGATATGGACACTAGACCTGTGATTTGCATTTGGAAAGCACACTCACTAAGGGGCCTGTTCTTCACTAACTCTAGGGACTGATTAGCTCTAGGAAGTACAGTCCCAGCTCAGCAAGACCCCGAGATCAAAACATCAGAGTACGGAAAACAAAACAACATGGTCAATACAACCAATCTGACTTGTTGTCTTTTTCTTCACCTTACAGACCTGGACCAAAAATGCAGCCTCTTCATCAGTTTTCACGAACGTTCCAATCACACTGAGAATTTTGTGAGTTTAGAACTGAAGTGTTTTAGAGAGTTACAAGGAGTTACAAAGCAATCATGGGCATTCTCTCTTTCTCTTTCTCTAGCATCTTCCTTCCTCTCAGGGCAACCAACATTCTCCTCCTTACCTCTGGCAGGGCAAATTCTTTTAGTTAGGCCTCCCTAGGTTTTAGTTTCTACTACAACCAGGGATTCCAATAATTTTTCGAGTATTAGTGGATCTCTCTTCTCCTTGACAACTGCTACCATCAACTGCTAAGAAAATAGAAATTTCTTATACATAAACATAGGCTGATAAGATGCCTGGAGGAGACTCAAAGGTAGCAGAAGCAAAATGTGATTTCAAATTAACTGCAAACTGAAAGCAAAGATGGAGAATACGGCACTGCTGAATCCTGAGTGACATCTTCAGCCCCAACATTGATAAACATACCATATTGCTCCCTGAGGCTGAATGTGCTCAGTGAGTTCACACAACAGGAATTTATTGTACATCCTTGTGTTATCACAATGCACTGTGTTGCCATTTGGAAGAGAGGAGACCAACAAAGCTTTGCCAACCATCACGAACAGGGCTCCTGTGTGTAGGAAACCCTGACTGGCCTCTGGTGACAGAGCTGTCCCTATAACTCTATACTTCGTATAGTAGTGTATGTTTTAGATCAAGGACTCTTGAGTACAGGGAATAAAAGCTGTGCAATGTATTTGCTGTGTTCCTTGGGCCTTTCTAAGGTTGTCACTTTATCTATGGTATGGGAACAACATCTGCATTATGAGTTACTCCAAAGATTGCATTTAAGTGTTTAGCTTCAAGTTTAGTTTTGTATGTGTTTACCATTTACTGTTTAATTATTCACAAGTGCAATTATAACTCCAATCTCAGCATTACACTTTTATTGGTCCCAAACTAATTAGGTAGCATAACACTTGTTACAACATTCAGACATTCTAAAAAACAAAAGAAATCAAATAATTCATGTTTTAAATATAAATTGGCTATATATTGGTTATTTTGTCACCTACAAAGTTTTTAAGCTAAATTGGAAGGGTGATCTAGTCATGGAGTATGAGAAAACCCTCCTGATTGGACCAGTGCTGCTGATTACAACTCTTTTCTTACCCTCTGGCAAGTGGTGCTCCAAGAAACCTGAGAGGTGGTTGGGGGAGATAAAGAGCTCTTAATGAAGAGTGGCTGGAGAGTTCTCTGATCTGCATTCAATGAATTCAGGAATCTACTTGCTCAGAATTCGTGATTTCCATAGCGACTTCCCTTTTGCTTGCAAGTTGTTATTCAGCATATTTTAAGTTCCCACAGTGCGTGAGCACAAAGCAAGTAAAGCGAAACCTCTCTAGGACTTTCAGGTCCTTTTTTACCCTTCAGTTTAAGGGATTGAACCCAGCTATATCCCTAGTCCTTTAATTAAATTTATTTTTTATGCTGAGTCAGGGCCTCACAAAGTCGATGAGGCTGGCCTAGAACTTGGGATTCTCTTGGAATTACAGGTGTGCACCACTGCACCTAGCCTTCTAAGTTTATCTTTTCATCCAAAGGTTATGATTACCCAGAAACATAATGTCATAATAAAAGAAGCAGCTAAAGGATTACTTCTGGGCCTTTCTCTAGTCCTCTGCATTTAAAAAAGAAGTTACATTTAAAGAGTAAAATTATCAGTGTATTTGTGAGTGATCACTGCAGCTGGTATGTGGAACAGGCTGGACCACAGGAATAAATAGCCATCATAAATAACCTATGTTACATTGGTTTTGAGATACTCAATCTGCAAAGCGACAGTGACTAGACCATGTGTAAAAATGGAACTTTGGGGCCAGGCATGGTGGTGCAGACCTATAAACCTGGCAGCTCGGGAGGCTAAGGCAGGAGGATTGTGAGTTCCAAGCCAGCCTCAGCAACTTAACAAAGTCCTAAAAAAAACTTAGCAAGACCCTGTCTTGAAATAAAAAATAGAAAGGGCTGGGGATGTGGCTCAGTGGTCAAGCGACCCTGGGTTCAATCCCTTAACCAAAAAAGGAACTTTGGCCCACAAACTGTAGCAAACTGCCCAGAAAATCAACCCACTATATACAGTGAATGCCAGGAAGCAAGAAGCGAGTCTGCAGTAAGTCAGATTTGCAGGAAGTCAGACTGCTATCTCTACTAACAATTCAGGAAGCCAAACAATGACTCCTATAACAATTGCCCCCAAAGGACCAGGGATTTATTAAGGACTGATTTATTCTTCACTTATTCTGTTTTCAAGTTCAAATGAATGTCAATCACAGAAAGCCAAATACATACCAATCACCTGGATGACCAGCATCTTGCTAGCCCTCTGACAGTTTAGCTTCCTTGTACCAACGGCCTCGGATCATTGCATAATGGAAGCCTTCTGTTTCTTCCACTATGAGGCTTTCCCACACTTTATCTGCCTTTGGATCTCTGTTCAAACATTAATAATGGTGGTCAACTTCCTCATGAAACAGACTCAGAATAAATAGGCTTCCCTTTCTTCATTTGATTTGCTTATTTCCATGCTTCCAGGAAGGACAAGGGGGCTGAGTGTGGATGTCTCTGTACAAATCCTTCCCTGTAGCCAGGGGCGAACTCAGGACCTGTGAGGCTGGGCAATGGTGTGCTTTGGAAGTGAACAGCCCAGGGTTCGTGTGTCAGTAGGTGAATGCACAGACCTGGGTGGGGAAGAGGGGCACCAAGGTTCTCATATGAGCAAGGAACTGAGAGTCTGGGCACTAAGATGGTAAAGCCAAACAGTACAGATGGTCTGGAAGGACCCTGTGAGGGTGGTGTTGGGAGCTGACAACCTGCAAAGAACCACAACATACAAACCGAGCAATGCTTTCAAGAGTTCATTGTCCTGCTGTGAAATTTCCAAACATTACTGACTTTAGCAATTTTATGACAATATTTTTCTAGCTTTTAAACTGCTTTTGACATAGCCTTGAAATTCATTTAAAAGGATTTTCCCCCCTACCTTAAGTACATCAAAGCAGAGCTTTAGGCAGAATGACACAGGGAGTTTCATTCCTATGAAAGCCAATTTGATAAAGGTAAAATTCACAAAGCAGAAAGGGAAGACACTAAAAGCTTCATTGGAAGTAGCAAAACCCAATGGAAGCTCCTGAGAACAGAGCATTTTCACTCCATTTAACCTACCAACAATAATTGTAGGCATGACACAATTGTGATTAAGATCTCCTAACTGCAGAATAGATTTTCCTTACCTCACTGATTTTTAGCACTAATTGAGCTGAGTTTCTTCATTTCTCATTTACTTTATTGTGAATTATCTTGTTTGTGTATTATTAGCTACAAAAGTCAATGCTGCAAAGCTGGGGTCTTCTCCACCAGCCCAGCTCCCTGGAAGCTTGAAGATCCTGCTCACCCCCTAGAGCAGGGGTTCTCAACCACAGCAACTCACTAGAACATTCCGGAAAGCTTTAAAAAGTATTCATCATCAGATCCCACCTCCAAACAATTAAAGCGTAACCTCTCAGTTGTATTTTTAAAAGAACTCCCTAGGTGATTCTAATGTGCATTGAGTGTTTAAAAAATAAACCTTCCTAGAAGCAAGATTTTCTTGACAGTGTCACCTTGAGTTGTATTCACTTTGTTTGAGGGTTGTCAAAATTTAATAAAGCAAATTTTGCCTTGTCCATTTTAAAGTGATAGTAACATAGCTATTGCAAGATGACTGACTCTCAAGAGATTTGTTGGCTTTGTCAATTTTTTTTTTTTTTTTTGTCCCTGGAAGCAAGGGTGAGGGGTTGCCTGGCTTGGACTAATGGGACAACAGGAGGCAGATTTGTGTATTCCTTCCTTCTTTGTTGGATAAATTTTCAATTTGGAATCATAAATTATCTGGGAAGGAAGAAGAGACATAAAGAGCAATCACAGGTAAAGTTGGTTGGGTGAAATGGCCCATACATTGACCTGGTGTCACATGCCTGCTCTGCTGGTGCAGTCTACTTTCAACACTGCCAGTGACCATAGAGAGAAGCCAGGACCTAGAAGTGAGGAGCCAGGACCTTTGCACTGATGAATCAGAGGAAGCTTTAGTTAACTTGGTTTGGTGGCATGGAAACTGTGCTTATGATGCTTTCCAGTCTCAGAGCCAGATATAGACATATCACTAAGTAACTTTTCATAAAGGGGTATAGTTTCCTAGAGTTCCTGAGATCACAAAAATGGTTCACTCTCTTTCAGAAGGGAGGAAATCGGAACTGCCTGAGTAGTCTGTTAAAAAGCCTTGGGAACTGGGCAGTCAAGGAGGAAAGCAAGCATGCCTCTCCTTCAAGTCAGGGAAGGGATCTTCGGTAGCAGCAGCAGCAGAGGTCTGGTCCCTGAGCTTAGGTTGACTGGAACTTTCCTTGCACAGATACATCTGGCAATGGCATTTGAGATCTCCTGAGAGGAGTATAACTAAGAGCCAGGTTTATTTTTTCAGATTGACTTTGATTCTTTTGTGTGTGTGTGTGTGTTTGTGTGTGGAAATGACTGCTTCTGGTTATTTCTTGATTTCCCTGTAAAATGGACATGGTTTCCTTTAGCATTAGAGAGATACAAAACATTCTCATGTTGTTGAACTTCTTGTCGCTTTAGGAGAGAAGAGTTGCAGAATAATATCTGCTCTCACCCTCCTTCAAGGTAAATAAATACCTTCAGGTGCTGTTTTGTGCTTGATGCCTTTCAGAGCTGGGGAAGTGCCCTGGTAGCCCCAATTGTGCCCTTTGAACTTACCCTTCCAAGATGACCACTCATGCAAGATCACTATGATTATATGTGAGTAAAATTGCTCCAATATAGTACTGCTTTCATCAGACAGCAGATTCTCAATTACATTTGTTAATGGAGTAAGGAGCATTGGTAAGTAAAATCCTAAAGAATATTATAGTTTTTTAAATTAACAAATTAAGCAACTCCTCTCCCCAAATGCTTCCAGAACTATGTTCATGCATATACGTTTTGTGTGTGCTCAGCAAATGCCTCATATTGATCCAGGTGCAGTAAAAGCAGCTCCAGAGGTAGCCTCTCCTGAGTCATGGTTTAGAGGGAAAGAGATAAGCCAAAAGCATGCATGCAAATAGAGTAAATTTAAAACAGAGAAAGTATTGTGAATATGACACAATGAGCCAGGCGTGGTAACACAAGCCTGTAACGAGGGGCTTGGGAGGCTGAGGCAGGGGGATCGGAAGTTCAAAGCCAGCCTCAGCAACTTAGTGAGGCCATAAGATATATTGTGAGATCCTGTCTCAAAATAAAAAAGAAAGGGCTGGGGATGTGGCTCAGTGGTTAAGCACTGCTGGGTTCAGTCCCCGGTACCAAAATAAAAAAAGACACAATGGATGACATGACAAAGTGACTGGTGGGGGGCAGGGCTCCACTAGTAAGGGTTTTTGAAGTTGCCTTACTGAGGCGGGGGGGAGGCATTTGGGCCGACACCTGAGGTATGAGAAAAATCCAGTCCTGCATAACCTGGGGTTAGCATGTTACAGTACAACAAGAGTCAAATTTTAACTTTTCCCCAAACAGGAATAAGCTTAGGTGTATGAGAAATTGAAAGGAGCACCTGATACCCAGGGAATAGGGTGGGGATATAGGAGTCAAGATATAGATGGGGCCAGATGGCATAGGGGTTTGTGGTCATGGTAATGCACTCACTTCCAAGTGAAATGAGAAGGCATTGTAGGACCTAAAAAGGGGAGTGGTGTATGAGCTGCATTTTATGAAAATCACCTTAAGTACCTTGTGGCTGTCAAAGAGTAGTGGGGCAAAGCTGGACACTCCAAGATGGGTTAGCCTGCTAATGCAAAGACCTAGATGGCAGAGACAGTGATGGGCTGGGAGATGGTGGTTGCAGGGGAGATGGAGGGAAATGAAGAAGTGGTACAGTCAATAGGACTTAATTATGGATCAGAAACAGGGGAGACAAAATCTATGATGACTACTGATGCTATTTACAAGACAGGGGAGAGTAGGGATGAACACGTATTTTTATGTTGCATTTTGTTGGGGAAAATTTGGAGGAATCATTATTTGTGTTAGCCTGTTAAGTTTGGAAAGTCAGTTAGATATTTGCATGGTCATCATGAATGAACAATTAAGTGTACTGTATGAGTCTAGTACCTAAGAAGGTGACTAGGGTTGAACACATACATCTGAGGGCCGCCATGGAACAAATTGTATTTAAAATCAAGGGACCAGTTGAGATTTTTTCTAAAGGAGGAGAATGTGGGAAGAGAGCCTGGGATGGGCACTTACAGAGGAGAGCAACCAGCTATGAAGCTTGTGAAGAGTGGCCAGCCGAGAGCATGATGTCGTTTCATGGAGGGGACACCAACCAGATAGGAGTGGGTTTGAAACAAAATAAAATGGAAAATCTGTCCATATTTTGTAGTGAAGAATAAAGAAAAGAACAATTAGCTAGGGAGGGATTACAGGTGTGGGACCAAGGAAAGATTTAGTCGTTGTTTGGTGAATGATTAATTGATTGATTTCCAATGGAGCTACCAGAGCGGGTTTGTTGTCTGATGAGGAGGGTTAAGTTAGTGTCAGCAGCAAAATCCCGAGGCTGGGTTGTAAAATCTTCCCTGCCACTTCCTTCCAGCAGGATTAATTATTCCCTTGTCTCTGATCCCACAGGGTTTGCTAAATAATATTTCTACCATTTTATTATGGTTAATTATGTAAATCTGTCTCCCAAGTGGATTATAAGCTTCTTAGGAGAGTAGATATTCTTTATTGATTGTCAGCTATGCCAAGTCCTTTATTAGGTACATTATAGGTGTGATCCCAGTTACTCTTCACAAGAGCCCTTTATGGGAGACATAATCTTTATTTTATAGATGAGGGAATTTAGTCTCAAAGAGGCTGAATAACTGGCATGGTAATGTGGTTGTTGAGTCAGAGGCAGAGTGAAGGCTCTGCCTCTAACCTGCTAGCTTTCCCTGGATGCACTTCTTTTGCAAATGGCTTCTTCGGCTATGCATCCCCAGCGCCTAGTTAGCGCAGTTCAATACCACCACATGCTAACCTGGAATTCAATAATAGTGAATGAAGTAAAACAAAGCTACAGTAATAAGCCCTAATAGCCAGCAATTCAATTACTCTCTAACTCCTCTGTTTTTGATCATATAATTAATTTGTTGATCTAGGAGGAATATCTCAGATTGTCCTAACCCACCTGTTCCCTCCATTGGAATCCCAGTGCCTGTCTTGATCATGAGACAGGCAGAAACAGGGGAGTCTGGGCTGGAGGTCAGTGGGCTGATTTCATCAGCTCCTGCAGCTCCATGTCAGAACTGGCTGGGAAGGATAAGGAACAGCTGGAATTTGAGAATCTTTGGTTAAATAAGTGAAACTGGTTTGCTGCAATTAAAAAACCACCGAAGTCAAAGATGTCAGTTTGCTTATTTTTTTAACCTCAAGCTAATTATTTTTTGGTGGTTTTATTCTTAGAAATTTTTTACAAAATTTATCACATAATGATAACCTCATGCAATTTGTAAAATAAGAGAAGATTTTATCTAAAAGCTTTAGTACTTAGCTCTGTCATCAAATACACTTACTCCTTTATTCTATGTAACTTTAATGTAGAAAATTTTCTGCAGTTAGAGAAAGTTGCTGAGTCTTGGAGCCACATTTTTGCTATAAATGAATGGAACTAAATTACAGTAACCTACTGTACTATATCAGTCAACTATACTCAGTTATGCTCTTTTCTAGTAGATCTGAGGTTGGCTGGCCTGAGTAGATTTTACAGGTGCCAACCCTGCTGTAGCGATGCAGTTCAGTGCTGACCAAGTACCTGCTCTGTATTGCCAAAATTTCGTATGTACTCCAGGAACACCAAGAAGCATTATGCCAAAGAATTTTCATGTAATTGGGACCTCGGAATGTGCACATATAGTTAAAACGTGGTAAAGGAAATATTCAGCTAAGTCCCAATCATTTATTCAAAAGATCTATACTAATTACCCATCATATGTGCTGAAAGTGTGCTAAAAACTATGGGAAATTCAACTGAAAAAACAAAGTTCTGCCCATAAAAGCTCATAGTCCAGAAGAGGAGACAAACTAAAAATGACCAAATTGCTGCATAAAAAGAGCCTCACTATAGATTGGAACTGGTTGGTCTGAGGACACATGAGTGACGATTTTAAGGCGCCTAAAAGAACCCTGAGAAGACCATTGGGAAGAGGGCATGCTTGAGTTGATTTTGAAGGATGAGCAATTGTTAGTTAAAGAAGAAGCAGGTGGGATGGGAACGAGCACTCCTGGAAGGAAGAAAAAAGTATTTTCAAAGAGAAAGTTGTGAGAGAGGAGAGCATCCTCGAGAAGCCAACTGTGGTCCAATGTGGCTGGAGCACTAGGTGAGTGCAGTCTGCTGTTGAGAAGAGAAACATAAAGCAGGAGATTGGTGATGCCCAAGATTGTAATTACCTGTCTTGTTTTGCTAAAAAGAATGGATTTTATCCTAAAGGCAATATAAAGCCACGAAAACACTTTTAGCAGGTTTGCATTCTAGAAAGAAGACTTCAGAAGAAATTTGGAACACTGGATTGAGAATGGATAAAGCCAGAGCGAAGAAGTTGGGAAATGCTACCATAATCCAGTTTTAAAATTGTGAGGATATCAATTTCAGCCTGTGGGAGTGGGACTGGAGAATGGAAAGAATTTAAAATATAGAGGTAGGAGATTAGATCAGCCAGAGACTTTTAAGTATTTTAATGTTTGCTGGTAAGGGAAGGAAAAGATTTAGCAAATCCTCTTTTCAGCCTTAGGTGGATTGGACGAATGACATCACTCTTTGGATTTGCAGATTGACAGAAGAGGGGAAGGGTGAAATGATGAGTTCACCACAAGACATATTATATTTGAAGTGCTTATTCACATCAAGTGGAGACACCCACCAGGTAGAGCTTACTTAAGCTGAATATATAGTCAGGAAGTCATTCTAATCACTTGTTCTCTGCTATAATTGTGCTTCCTTGACAAAGTAAGTACTGGTTAAGTCAATCCTTCACCTTCTATCTGTGCGTGCACCTGTTCAACTGATCGAGGCTAGAAAAAAAGCTCACAATCACGATGACTGGTCTTATTTTTACATTTTTGATTTTGGATTTCAAGTGGGGTTCTTTAAGTGCTGCCTGGAAATCAGAAAGGATTTCCTTATCTCTTAGTGTACTAGGTAGCTATTTTATATCTTCTTTTATCTCTTCAAACCTTTAATTTCTACCACCCATCCCTTTCTCCCTTTCTGGAGATAAGCTTGCTTTCTTTCTATTTCACTGAGAAAATGGAGAATTTGCACAAAAACGTCTGTAACATCCCTCCATCCATCCACCTGCCATTAACACCCAGTACACTCTGCCTTCTTGTCCACTCTCACAAAGTCTCCACACTGTTGAGAACCAGTTGTACCAAATGCTCACCATTCTCTTGCCTACCACGGACACCTTTGCTGCAACCATTCCACTGCCTGCCCCATCATTCCCATCAACACACAAACTGGAATAGTTCTCCATTTTTAAAACAGCCTTCTCTTTCTCCATCATCTCTGGTGCTGTTTCTTCCGCCTGGCTTGGTCACAAACATGGCAACTCCTGACATCTCTCCAGTCTTGGATTCACCATTACTCTCTCAATGATATCAGTGAAACACTCCCAAAAGCCCTCCCTGGGGATTGCCAGCTGCTCCCACCCTCACCCTGGCCCTTGCCATCCCCTTTACATTGTTCAACTTTTTCATTAAACACAGTATTCATCTATTTTTTTTTTCCTAGTTGATGGTCTAGTATGAGTTCACAAGATCTTTGTGGGATTATTTGTTGTGTTATTGTTGTTAACTGCTTTATTTCATCAACTGAGTGACTGCATAATGTAAGTCTTCCACAAATATTTGTAGAAATAAATCCTACTGAATAAGAGAATACTTTGTCTATAAAAAAATGCACATGCAGAAACAAGTTTATGTCTGTAATGTAAAAAGCTGCAACGGTCACACCTGCCAGAGGAAATCGCAGCTGTCAGAGCAGCGCTCTGCCCGCGGGGCCCCGCCCCTGTCAGCTCCCACCGCAGGCAGCTGGCCGGAGGTGGGTTTGCCTTGCAATTCCACCCTTGCCTCGGGCTGCCTACCAGCCCACAGCCCAACCTGGTGAGGCTCCTTCCCTGGTGGTTGGGCGCAGGACACGCCTGCCAGGAAGGCTAGGGGGGATGACAGCTCTCCCGCCCCTTCCCTGTAGCTAGCCCGCCATTGGTCCATTCGTGGACCTGTCGTCCCAGCCATTGGCTGAACCCTAGTCCGCCAAAATTCAATTTCAAAAGTTGGCCCTATCATTTTGCCCACGAAGCTCTAGAGCTTAAAAGAAGCTCCCCGGCCATATTCTTTCTCTCTTTCTCTTCAGGGCAGATGCTGGTCCTCTAATAAAAAAAATCTCTTGTGTGAGTTCTGGCGTCTGCAGTGGTTTTTCAGGGCACCTTTTTTCACCCTTCAATGTCCACATCAGGAACCTCCCTTACCACCATATGAACACATGTGAATTCAGGGTAAAATACTCCCAGGTAGAGACTCAGAGTGGCAGAAACCAGTAGGGCACATCAGAATTTTAGCGATTGCTGGAAAAAACGAGAGATAGCAATTGCTACCAGAAGCAAGTATGAAACTAAATCTAAGAGGTGACACAGAGATATGGAGGTGGGGCTTTGTGAAGAAAGTCAGATGCTGCAGAGAAAGGAAATGAGGTGAAGAGGGAGAGGACGGACAGATACAGCTGGCACAAAAGTGAATGGGAAGACACAGCAGAGAGACAGTGCGGAAGATATTTCAAGACATTTGATTATCAGAAAAAGGGATAAGAACAGTTGAAGTTATTTTTTAATAAAGATGGACAAGGGCTGATCATCTTTATGTGCTGAAGGGAAAGAACTTTAAATGCTCAGTGAGGGATGTAGGGCTTCAGAGAGGGACAAATCAGTGTGGTTTTGAGAAGAATGGCTAACCATTAAGTGTGGGTAGGACTTGGCAATGTGAACATTCAATCTAAGCTATGAGGCAACAAATTTTATATTCTACTGTGAAGATCATGCCCTTGGAGTTAAAGCAGTGTTGTGATTCTGCTGTAAAATGTACTAAATGAGTAACATTGGGAGAAACTCTGGATCTGATTCTTTTTCATCTTTTGAATGCAGCGGTAATACAATCTTCCTATGAGGATTGAATGAGATGCCTTTATTACCTAGGTGTCAACCTGGAGTTTACCTGCTCCTCCACATCTAGGACTGGTGAATCTGCTGAAACTGCTGCCAGCTCTACATTCTACAAAAGCCTGAAGGCTTTCTTCAGAGCTCTGCGATCCCCTGAGAACCTACATTCTGGGGTCACTGAGGCCCCCTCTTCTCTGTGCTCCTTAGTTATTCTTACTTTGCTTTCTTCATGGCCCTGATAAGGTGCCTCAGAAAGAACAGAGGTCCTCAAAAAATTAAAAAAAAAAAACAATCCTATGATTAAATAATTTTTTTCTGAAGCTCTGCAGGGATAAGATTGATGTTGGAGGGGGAATTCTGCCAGCAATGTCCACAAGTGCCAAGGGAACATAGGGGATGCTATTTGATTCTTGCTCTCTTTCTCATTCCATTGCAGTCTCCAAGTCTGTCTGCTTCTCACTTCTCTCACCCCTTCTCTCTACCATTCACCTTCTGGAGTCAAATCTCTATTGTGGATAACAGAGCTTTCCATCTCCTCGGAAGTCTGAAAGACACTTTAAAAAAAATCCCTAGTAGCGTATTCTCCCTAGTCACCTATCAAGATGTTGCTCCAAAGGAAGGTAATTCTTTGAGGACTTCAGGAGCCAACTGTTTAACTAATAATTTTTTCTTTTTAACCTTATGACATTTATGAAGTACTCAAGTAAGTAAATCTAGCTGCTTTTACCAGAAAGAAAGACTGAGCTCTTGCAGCAGAGAGTGGGAGATTTGGAACACTTCTTAATCCATGTTTGCCACATCTGGGGACTCAAATCCTTAAATTTTGCCCTCCATACAGACTTGTCTTTGCAGCTGCCAACTGTCTCTTCTGGTTGTGCACTTGGCATCACTTGGCATCTTAGTTATTCCATTATGTTTCAATATACTAGGCTGTTTTCTATGCTGTGTCAGTTTTGGATTGTTACCCCAGGGTCCTAACCCAGGCCACCATAGTGATTGATAGCAGGGGCCAAAATGGGAATTGGAGTGATTAATTACTCTTAGAGAAGGATGAGCACATGGAATTCTTAATCTCTTCTACTCAAAGATAACTGTTGGCCAATTTCAGTCACAAAAAGCGATTAGTAGACTTACTATGTCATAACCTTTATTTTGTGAGTTTCACACAATCTGTAGCTGATCCCTGGGTAAATGCCATTCTGATTCCATTAAGGTTAAATTTCAAACAGACAGTAAAGGGCAAAGCAAGAGCTGAAAGTAATTACAGAGAAGAGTGCACATCTGCCTCAACGGGATGTCCATCTTGCTGCGGACGCTGAAATGGATTAATCCATTCTCAGAGTTGGCCGAGCAGCTTGAATGGTAGGATGCTATTAAACAACAAGATGAGTCCATTTTGGAATGAAGGCTCAAAATTAAGGTGCCCCAAATACACTACCCCAATAACAAAGTGCATTTCTCCACTTCTCTGGAATCAGCTAAAGTTCTCTTGCTGAGAACACAAAACACTGACCTTTTCTTAACCAAAAACTTTTAATATCAGTAACAGGGATATTGAAAAAGTGATGCATAGTTCATTACATGAAGAAGAATAACCACGTTCACTTTGTGTTTAGGTCATATTCTTGCAGTAAGGTGTGATTTTAAGGCAATTTACAAAGTCCTTCAAGCCTTTGGAGAAACATTGAATTAGTGTTATGGTTTATGGCCTACAAGGTGATATAAAGAGGCAAAATCTTTAAGTAGCTCATCAATTGAAGTGGCCTTAGGGATCTCCCCATTGAAGGATAAAATGTCTTTTCCCCCCTCTAAATTGAATATTCAGAGTTTTATTTTTATGTCTTTAGATCCAGTTATAGAAGTCTAATCTCAGTAGTGTAAAGCATGATATTTGACTTACAACTTGAGTTCATGATAGTTCACCATCATTGTAGAAGACCCATATTTCTGCCCCAATCGTGCCTGCAATGTCTTAACATGCATTTGTCAGTGCCTGTCTGACTCCTAGGAATACAACACTATCCATTTAGTGCTCCATGGTCTCCTTTCCACAGCCACTGCTGAACTGAGCTTATTAAAAGTATTGCCTACCAATCAAACAAATTAGGTAGTCTTTTTATAATGACAGAAATAAGTTATATCTATTGCTATTTAAATAGTTTTTTGCATTATGTCTTTTGAAGCTCTTATGACTGTGATAATGAGTTATATGAAAACAATAAAGTCTTAGAGAAAGTCACATCTGGGCAACTGCAATAACATGAGCCTCCTTGGGGAACCCCCAAGCACAGAGCTCCCCAGGCTATTCATTGCAACTTGTGTGCAACAACTATTTTTGTTTGCAATTTTTATTGATTAATTTATTTTATTGTGGTGAGAACACGTAACACAAGATCTACCCTCTTAACAAATTTTTATATGCACAATACAATTTTGTTAATTATAAGCACCATGTTGTGCTGCCGATCTCTAGAACCTATTCATCTTGTATAATTAAAGCTTTATACATGCTCAATAGGAACTCTCCATTTATCCCTCTCCCCAGCCTCTAGTGACTAGTAATCTTTCAGTTTCTATGAATTTGACTATTTTTAATTATTTCCTTGTACACTTGTTGGGTTTTTTGGGGGGAATGTGAAAATCTAATATCATGTTTTGTTTTTTCCTCCCTACGAACATGCAATAATTGATCAATGCAAACAAAACCCACAAAAAACAATGGGTACTCATATTTCTGGAGAATAGATTAAAACAGCATTAGTAATCATACCACCCTCGATTTGGAGTGTATCCTACTGAAGCAGCACAATGAATAAATTAATGAGTTTTTTTTTTTCTTTTCAATTCTGATTTTTCAGGTCAGATGTTGGTTTCTAGGCCTGACCTGATATCAGGATCTGGTCTTCCAGAATTGTGATTAAAATCTCATGTGGGTAGGTGATAACATTTGGTTTATATTCCAGACAGGCATAAAACTTATTAGTACTATTGTTAATGCTCCATTTTCATGTGTGAGATGTGTTTATTAAATATTCAACTAAACAAACATTTCATGATGGGTTAGTATGAGACAGCTGGATATAGGAGACTAGGATCTCCATAGAGGGTGATCTGGGGTCCATCACTGAACAGGTAGAAGGCTCCTCACCACCTTATAGATTCTCCATGTTTCTTTGGGTCTAGTAAGTTCCAAGCTCCCAGTCACAATCTCCTTTTGGTTTCGGAGGTTTAACTCCATAGATGGCTGGCTCCCTTGCTCTGGGCCTGAGGTGAGGCAGAACATCACGGCTACAAGAAAATTTAACAATTTTAAATGCCTCAGATAAGTAGTATCATGTAATATTTGTTTTCTGTGACTGGGATATTTAACTTAGCATAAAATTCCTAAGGTTTATTTACTCATATTGCTACCTATAATGGAATCTGTTTTATGGCTGAATAATATCTCAATCTTTATGGCAGAATATATTGATTATTATTATTCATCTCTGTTCATAGGCATTTAGGTTGTTTCCACGTTAGCTGCTGTGAAGAAGGCTGCATTGACCATGGAGTGCAAATATCACAAGATCCTGATTTCAATTTTGTTTTGGACGGGGGGATAAACATCACAAAGTAAGATTGCTGGGTCATATGAAAGTTCTGCTTTCCATTTTTTGAGACACTTCCATAGTGCCATGGACACAAGCACTCTTCATCTCTGTTGAGGTTTGGATTTGGTTCCTCCATGCTAGAACTCATGTAGAAAATTGATTCTTAATGTAATGGTGTTAGAAAGTTTTGGGAAATTTAAGAGGTAGTTAGGTCACTAACAGGGATTAATGCCTTTCTTGTGTGAAGGATTTTTTTTTTCTCACAAAAGCAGGCTGTCCCAAAGCAAGGCTGTCCCATGTTTTGTCTCATCTGCATGTGGCCACTTGCCCTTCTGCTTTCCACCATGAACTGAAGCAGCACTAAGCCCTCAGCAGCACCATGGTCTTGACCTCCAGAATTATGAGCCAAGATAAACTTCAATATTTAATAATTATTCAGGCTCAGGTATTCTGTTGTAGCAACAGAAAATGGATTAGGATGGTCTTGTAGATGCTTCCATTTTCCCACCTGATCATAAATATCAGTGCTGTTTTTGGGCAAGCTGTTAACCCTCCCTAATATCATCACTAGGCATTGGCTGAGCTCTAAGTTTCTCTTAACTTCTAGGTCTTCAGAGAGGCAAGATCAGTTTCTAGCTGATTCTCTGAAAAATTCCACTTGGTTACAGAATCAGTTTCTCTCTTGAATTATTCTTCCGTTTCTCCAGAACCTTTCCTTGAGAGTGGCAGACACAGGAGCAGCCATCACCTGTTTGGGTTCATGTTACTTCACTGTCTGTATTGTAGATGTATTTATGTGCTAAAAATTAATGGGGGCATGGTAAAAACCACCACCCGGCATCTTGCAAGACTTTGATAGTGGCAATAATTGCTATATTTCTCCCAGAGATGTGATGATTTGTGGTTGATTATCCCATTAGGGAAGGGCAGTGTATTTGTCTGTTTTTCATTGCTAAAATGAAATAATTGAGGCAGACTAGCTTTATAAAGAAAAGAGGCATATTTAGCTCACAGTTTTGGAAACTGAAAGAACAAACAGTATAGCACCAGCTCTGGTGAGGGCCAGAAGAATATGTGCAAAAGATCACATTGCCAAATAGGCAGCAAGAGAAACTGAGGTCCCATAATCCCTTCCAAAGACATGCCTCTAATTGACCTTAGGACATCCCTATAAGTCCTACTTTTTAAAGGTCCCACTTCCTGATATTAGCACACTGAAGACTAAGTTTCCAACCCATGAAACTTTGGGGTGACAAACGTAAACCATATCCAAACTGTAGGAGGCTTTTTCAATATCAAATACTTTTGATCAGGAAAATCAATTCCGGTTTAAGTACATATATTGCAAATAATTCTGGGTAGAAAATGTTTTCCTGGCCTTTGAAGTCCTCTATGACACAGGTGGTGTCACATCAGCATTTTGACAAGTGTTTTTCTGTAATTTCTATGACGTATATTCTGAATTCCTGGTTTATTTTTCTGTACCTAATATTTAATATGGCAATTACTGAGAAAATCTTGATGATGAACATTTTTCAGATTTTAATGATTGTTCTATGTGATGAAAATGATATAGAGCATGGCTATGTTTAAGATAGTAGCCTTCCTGTGTGCAGTACTCCTTGCTCCCTTTCTTCCAATTGGAAATATGAGAAGTCATCCCTTTGTTACCTGGAAGATGCCCTTCACTGGAGCCCATCCATGCTGGCACCCTGATCTTGGAATCCTAGCCTCCAGAATGTGATAATTGAACTTATGTTGTTCATAAACCACTGAGTCTACCATATGTTGTTATAGCAGCTTAAGTTGACTAAGATCCTGCCTTCCTTCCCCCATAATAAAATACTACTTAGAATGCTAATTATATAAGTAGAATAAAAGTCAAGTATTATCAGTCAGTCAGGGCATTTTACATTTCCAACATTTATATAGTATAAAGGACAGTAAGAAAAATGTGTATGTTTGATGAATACAAACTTTGATACATGAAATTATATATTGATATTTGTGATTTATATTATCATTTAAAATATTTTATTATTTATGTGTGTGTTTGTGTATATTCACATCGGCCATTTGATAAATTTCTGCAAAACAATAAAGGTTAGAAAAATTCTGGTATAAATAACACAGAACGATTTGAAAAAAAATATTTTAAATCCAGGAAAGACGTACTTAGTTTATAATTTTCATAGAATATGTCTGGTGATAGTTTGGAGGGGATAATTGAGACAGGAGGCAGAGAAGACTGAAGCAGAGACTGAATGTTCATTGAATGTCACAGGTGTTCACCTCTTTCCCTGCCTCCCTTTTATTCAGGTTAGGGCCATGTGATTGTGACTAGTCTTGGTCAACTTTGTCGTTTGTTGGCTGAATCACAGAAAAGTGAGCAGTCTCTCCATCCCTCCTGTTTTGATTTGGATCTGTAATATCCCTCCAAAACTCAGGTGTTAGGCATCACAGCAATTTGCAGAGGTGAAATGATTAGATCAAATCTATTGGTGGATTAATTCATTTAATAGATTAATAATTTGGGCTATTAGGTGGTGACTGCAGGCATGTGGATATGGCTGGAGGAAGTATGTCACTGGGGGTGTGGTCTTGGGGACTATATCTGTTCCTGGCCACTTCCTGCTTCCCCACACCTCCTCTACTTTCTGGCGTCCATGAGCTGAGCAGCTTTCTGCTTCCATGACCTTCTACCATGATATTTCTGCCTTGGAGCCTGTTGACCATGAGCTGAATCTCTGAAACCATGAGCCAAAATAAACCTTTTCTTTTCTGAGTTGTTCTTGTCAGGTGTTTTGGTGACAGTGATGAAAAGCCACGGGCATATGCTCTCTTCCTCTTCTGCGAGAAAATGATGAGTATCAGTGTGGAAATGCGGACTCAGAGTGGGGCACAGCCTGAACATTGATACAAGATGAGAAGGGCAGTCCCCAGAGAGAATCCACTTGCTCCTACTGAAGTTAGTGTGCAAAAGAAATACATCTACAATTTGTAAAGTCGCAAAGATTTCAGACTTAGTTTCTCACCCAGCATAGCAAGAAAATGATAGAATGGAGCCAAAAGATAAGGAGGGATTTAAAACAGAAAAAAAGAAAAGAAGAATGATTAGAAAAAACTGAATTGGCAGGAATTTGTAGTTGATTAATTGTGGGGATGAGGAAAAGAAGAGCATTTAAGTGATTCTAGATGTTAGGCTATGCATGAACTCATGCTGGAATCAAAATATGGGAGTAGAAATTATTCAAAATTATAGCATATTATTTCCAAAAGTGACCTGAAATGCAAAATCAGTGATGGAATTACTATTAGATTGCATTGTTATTTCACTTGTGAAAGTACTTTGCATAGTACCAACTGCATAGTAACCCAATAAATATTTTGTCCCTTCTGTTTATTCGATTTAAATAATTTTATGTGCCATATAAGGTACCTAGAGAAGGACTCATTTCTAAAAAAAATCATTCACAAATTATTGTTATAAAACTGATATGTTTTTCCTTGAAAACTGGAACATGAACCAACAGGAAAAAATCATTTACAATACCAACCCTGTATATTAAGAGTCTGTTTGTTTAACAAGCTCAAGAATTTCACCCAGGTACCTAGTAACTGCTTAAAGACAATGCTAATTTCTTTGAGGTGTTCGCAGCAAGTGTCCTGGTCCCCACTTGCTGTTTCTGATTAGTTCCCTCTGACTTTGGTTCAAAGAATGAGGACTGGAGAGCAGGCCATTTTGAGACAAGATCTGAAATGGGCAGGTCTGTTTGGCTTCCTTGGTGTGATCCATCCTAATCAGATCCACAGAGGGCATCTGGAGTCTAGGCCTCGAGTCTTAGGACCTGCTTGTTGCCAGAGGAAAATTTATATCCCAGAAATAACCTGTATTAGCAGAGTGACTTATTTCTTCCAGGTCTTTATTTGTATATGCTTGAGATCATATTGTATATTAAAATTTGATATTCTATCGGATTTCTCAACAAATACTTTTATGAGGATATTGGGTTTGTAAGTAATAGATTATATATGAAGTTGTATAACATTCTGTCTTATGCAATGATTTGTTTTGCCTTTCCTGTATTTTTAGAATTCTGTTTTTTAAACTATTAGGAATTATGATGTAATGAACACCTTTGTGTTTAAAGCTTTTTATTTTTTTGTAGTTGGGCTTGTATCTTTAAAGGAAAATATCAGTAGAGGAATTACTGAATTAAAGAATAAGGATGTTGAAAATTCTTCAAAATTATTGCATATTCTTTCCAAAAGTGACCTAAAAATGCCAAAATCAGTGATAAGATTCCTATTTGTTCACTATAAGAAGACCATTACTAATAAAACACATGCACATTACACACCATATTCCACTATAATACACAAATCAAGCCCTGTTCCTTGTACCAAAGGGACTTCCCTGTTTGGGCAGGGGGTCCTCTGCCATGCGGATGATTCATTCTCCATCACTTCTTAGCAGCGGATGACCTGCTGTAGGTAGTAACACGTGGGGAGGGCTTGCTTCACAGTGGGGAGTGAAGCTGGCCAGCTCCTATGTGATGCCCTTTGCAGGGGTCTAAGTCACTCTCACTCACGTTCAACCAACTAACCATTCGTTCGAGAATTATGAAATTGTCTTTAGAGCTAAATGACCGTTTAAAATATTTAAAAGTAAAGTAGCACAATTATATTTTAATCATTTTTTCAATGATTCATTTATTACAACTACTCATATTATTGGGGAAAGAATCATAATGACGTACTATAATTTTTGTTAATGAAACAATCACATTGCTTAATCTTTCAGTTACATATGCAGCCCTACAATGATATCCGGTTGAATATTATATTAATGCACACATTAGTTTTAGGTAGAGATGTGCAACTAAGACATTTTTAAAAAATCTGTGTAGGGCTTAACTTTTTTCTACTTTCTAGGTAGTTATTGGACCAACTGGTAAAATATGAATAAGGTTTGCAGATTTCATAATAACATTGAATAAAATTTTGTCAATATCTAATTTCAGTAATTATAGTGGTTATATAAGGGGTGAAAGGAAATCGTGGCTTCATCATTCCAATTTGTCCTTATATGATTCAGAAAAATATATTTTGCACATATATAGACATAAATATTCATATATATATTGTGAATATCTACACAGGCACACAATCACATAT
>JAJEJO010053078.1:165776-214397 GCA_020662805.1 Glaucomys volans | reverse complement strand
AAATACCCAACAATAAAATCTCAGAGGAGGGAAACATTTTGGCTCATGGTCCTCAGTTTCAGCCCATGGTTGGTTGACTCTATTGCTCTGGGTGCAAGGTGAAGTAGAATATTATAGTGAAAGGACATGGCAGAGGAAAGCAGCTCAGCCATGGCAACTGGGGAGCAGAGAGACCTTGAGTACAGGGATCCATGGATAATATAATCAGCAAGGGTACTCCCACAGTGACATACATTTTTCAGTCATGTTCTACTTACCTGCATTTACTGCCTGTTAATCCATTCAAACTATTAAGCTATTAAATGGATTAATCCAATGATTGGGTTAGAGCACTCATAATCTAATCATTTACCCCTGAACATTTTTACATTGTCTTACACATGGTCTCTCAGGGGACACCTCATATCCAAACCATAACAGGCATCCACTTAATTTAAGAAATGACTGAATTCTGGAAGAGTAATGACAAAAAGAACTATAAAGAAGCCCTGTATTCTGCATAATAATATATTTTATCACAGATATAAGTGGTAACAATTCTAAAAACATGAGGTATATTAGAATTTAATGAAGTAAATGGATAATGGATGGTAGGAACCAGGTTTCTCACTTTTTGTGTTAGAGGCTACAAATAAACATAGGAGAAAAGATATCATGTCAAATCAAGCTAGAGTTGGATACATAAGTATGGATACAAGTTAAGCTTCATATTTATATAGAGGGTCACATATAGCAATATCTACAAAGTATGTACATATATGGGTTGGCATGAAAACATATATTTCCTTGGTTTGTTAACTGAGACGTCATGGAATCAATAAGCACCCTAGTAGAAATGAGCATTCCTATTGCCCAGATGTTGTTTTTAAGAACTAATTCTCAGGAATAATTTAAGCAGAAAAATAAAGTAGTATTGAATAATAACTCATAAACAAAATAAGTATCTAAGAATACATCAAATTGAAAAATTATTGTATGAAAATGGGATAGAAAGGAGTAAACTCCCATGCAGAAGCATTCCAAATGATTTATGAAGATTCTGGCCTATGAGAGGTGAGGAATAGCTATATAGAAATTTAATACCTTATGGAAAGAAGGTAAAAAAATACAGAGTAACATGGCTGGGCAAAAATCCTCATAGACACTACATTGATCTGGTGATCAAGGTTAACTGCTGGAATGTACCTTTGTTATGGCACCCATTTCAATGTGATGATATAGTCCAATCATGAAAGAAGAATGAGGCAAATACCCAATTGATTCTCTATGAAACAGTTGACAAAAATTTGTTTGTTTAAAGCATTCTATTTGTGGTATTTGTTACATATTTATTACTCTTGCAGACAGAGTCAATACTTAACTTGTACCAAGAGCCTTGTAATGTCCTGTAAGTAAACAGGAAAATGGTGTAAACTTGGATGGTTGATGATAATCTAGGTCATATTTTGCAGTCTTACTAAAAATATAGTAAAATATTGCTTAACAACAACAAAAAATAGCAAGAAGATGAACTATAAAAAATGAAATCAGTCATGAATAAGAGGAAAAAGGCGCAAGTACCAGGAAATATAATAATTATGTGATGAATAAATTTAAACAAAAATATAAAAAGTTTCCTTGAATATAAATTTATTAAAGCTTACAATTAAGAGAAAAATATTGTCAGGTCAAATACAAAGAGAAAAATAAAAGACCTATATGTTGTTGAGCAAAACATATCTAAAATGTTTGAGAAAAGATGCCATGCCAACTTTAATCAAATAAAATCTGGTATAACTCTATTAAAAACATGCAGTCTTTAAAGTCTTTAAGGCTGAAACCATTACTAGTACTCTTTTGAATTTCCTTACAAGGATAAAATATTCAATTACCCACTTGATAAAGAAATATAAAATATGAAAATATATAACAGTAAAATATAATCCACAGAAATGCATACTTAGAATGAGGAAAAGGCAAGTTGAAAAGTTTAGAAGGGGTTTTACAAAAATGTGTAGAAAATGATGGAGCGTTCTGGAGAGCATATGTAAAGAAATACAAAATTCGAAGGAAACCAGAACTGACAAGAAACTAAGCACAAGTACTCCAAACAGCAGAATGCACTCTAGACTATGAAGGAAACCTGAAAACATTTCAAAAGATTAAAATCATAGAAATTATGTTATCTGATTAAGTGAAGTTAAAGGCACAAGAATAAAACAAAAATCACTAACACAAGTCATTTCTTTGTTTTACTTTGTTTTCCTTCAGTACTGGGGATTGAACCCATAAATTCTTCACCATTAAGCTATATCTCCAGTCCTTTTCATTTTTATATTGAGATAGGGTCTTGCTCACTGACTGGGACTGACCTTAAACTTGTGATCCTCCTGCTTTCACCCTCCAAGTGGCTGGAATTACAGGCATGCACTACCACATTCAGTGTACAAATGTCATTTCTTGAAACTAATAAATGCACTTCTAAAAAATTCATACTCTAAACAAAATCACAATGGTAATCAAGACTTATTTAGTTAAGATAGTAACTACTTACCAGCACAACCTGGTGGATATAAGTAGTTTCAAAGAAAAATGTGTACCCATGATTACACATAACAGAACCAATGATGAAAACTAGTGATCTAAACATTCATCTTCAGAAGATAGAAGAACAATAAACACAAAAATGTAGAAGTAAGGATATTGAAAAAATATATAATTGAGTACATAGGCAGAATGAACATTTTTTCTTTGACAGTAATATTAAATAGATAAAAGTCTCACAAGACAGACTAGTCGGAGGTAAAAAGTCATAAATGCAATAAGGTATGTTAATATCTACTATTAAGTATCAAAATAGTGACATCACTATAAAACCTTCAAATATGAACTGTATAATAGAAGCAAATATTGAACAACTTTGCCATGACAATTTTAAAATTTTACCTACAATTGATATATTTATATAGTTATCAAACAATTATAAATTGTTAATTTACTTTATATTATTAACATATAACTTTACATGTTGAATTTTGTACATATTATATATGGGCATACATTATAAACATATTATTACAAATTTGACATTATGCATTTACTCTTAATTTCAAAATGTTCTCTTGTCTACTCTCTTGCCCAGGTCAGCTGTGATATCAGTTCACTAGCCTAATGCTTTTATGATTCATATTTACATCAAATGCATCTGTTGCTCCCACTAATCCTCTTGATCTCCCTTCTGATTGCAGCTGTGACTACAGTGGGAGTTTCCATGTGGGGTTTGCCTAAGTTTGACTTGACAACTTCTTGTTTCAACTGTGCTTTGTTTTCCCCACGGGACTTCTCTGCTAGCATATTTTTCTCAGCCTTGCTCAACCTGCACAAGACGAAATTCAAAAGTGAAAGAATTTAAACCTCAGGGAAAACCCTCAGTTTTTGGAGATTGAGAGATTGAACACATGGGTTAATTTCTACTGCCCTCCTCCCCATCCTTTAGGCAGAGAAAAATGGCAGGCATTTGGAAGCTTCTCAGGAATCCACAAAAGAATCAACCACTGTTGTCCAAAGTAGTAATCCTGTCAATACACACTTTGTTTCTTCTCTCTTGAGTAGTTAAAGAAATCATGTCCCTATCAGTATCAGAATAGGTTTGCATTTGTAGAACCTGCAGTAGTAGAAACTACTACTAGATTTTTCTAGAAGAAATGCTTTAAAATATACAAAAGATATTTAGGAAGTTTTGGTAATACTCGAACAGCTTTCCATACACATGGAAAATACCTAACACTATTAGCTTTCAAGTAACAAAAATCTTTGAAATTGAATCTTTGCCACACCCACTTCAGAGAGAGCACTAATCTCCAGAATTCATAAAGAACTCAAAAAACTTAACACCAAGAATACAAATAACCCAATCAATAAATGGGCTAAGGAAATGAGCAGATACTTCACAGAATAAGATCTACAAGCAATCAATAGTTATGTGAAAAATGTTCAACATCTCTAGTAATAAGAGAAATGCATATCAAAACTAACCTAAAATTTCATTTCACCCCAATTAAAATGGCTATTATCAAGAATGCAAAGAACAATAGGTGTTGACGAGGATGTGGGGAAAAAGGTACACTCATACATTGCTGATGTGGTTGCAAATTGGTGCAACCACTCTGGCAAGCAGTATAGAGATTCCTCAGAAAACTTGGAATAGATCCACCATTTGACCTAGCTATCCCACTCCTTGGCCTATACCCAAAGGACTTAAAATCAGCATACTACAGTGATGCAGCCACATCAACATTTATAGCAGCTCAATTCACAATAGCTAGAATGTGGAACCAACCTAGATGCTTTCAATAGATGAATGTATAAAGAAACTGTGTTACATATACACACAATGGAATACTATTAGCTGTAAAGCATAATAAAATTATGGCATTTGCAGGTAAACGGATGGGGTTGGAGAATATCATACTAAGTGGAATAAGCCAATCTCAAAAAACCAAAGGCTGAATGATTTCTCTGATTAGTGGATAATGATACATAATGGGGGGGAGGGAAGAATGGAGGAAGGATGGATTGTGTAGAAGGAAATGAGGGGTGGGGAGGGTACAGAGGGGAACAAAAGATAATGGAATGAGGCAAACATCATTACCTTGTGTACATGTATGATTATACAAATGGTGTTACTCTACTTTGTGTACAACCTGAAAAATGATGGTCATACCCCATTTGTGTTCAGTGAATCAAAAATAATAAAAAAATAATAATAATATTAGTAGTAAAGTGCTCAACTAACCTGATATTACCAAGAACTTCAGAGGGGGGCTACATTAATCTGATAGCCTAAATCACTGTGTGGAATATTGTGCAGAACTTTTTTGCCCTAACCTCCATGACCATACTCCCAAGTAGGGACTATTTCGTGTTACAGATAATATAATGACCTTAGAGGCATTATATCATTTTCTGTCCAAATGGCAAATCAACATTTTTGTCATTATTCTGTCTCCAAATCTTCACTCTTTCTGCTGTGCATGATCTTACTAAATAAACCTCATTATCTGTATTTCACTATTTGCTTCCATTAAGAGCAGCTGAGGTCTCTTCCAGGGCTAAAGATTTCAGCTTCATTTGGTGGAAGTTTTTCTTCATTTATGTAGAAATTTATTTAGTTACTAGTCTTTTTTCTATGAGTAATAATTCCTTTGTGAACATTTTCTCTTCTGAATTCTCCATAGCTACATGCTAGTCTGTAGGTCTCCAACCACAACATTAATAATTTAAATACCATGCCTTTTATATCTAGGGAGAACCTTCAGGGTTCTACTCCTTAGGGTTATTTAATGCAACCACTAACTTTCTCTTCACATGACATGTATGGTGTATTGATTCTCTACTCCTCTGCATCAATCCAATCTGCTAAACTCAGACCATACTTAAGATATAATAATGTCAGCATGTGCAAAATGATTTTTATTTATAAATAATTGAGGAGAGAAAGACAAGTGAGCCTTAAGAAAGAAAAATAATCAATCAGAACATTAACAAATTGATTTAAAATACAGAAATGGAGCTACTCATTTTTATTTTATTACTATTATTATTTTTGATTTTTTAAAATCAGAAGTAAAACTGTTTATGCAAGAACTTTAGAAAAAGTAAAGCTTTTCTCTTCAGACCTTCTGGAAATGCTAAGAAATTGCAGGTCACTTTAATTCCAATGGAAAATTACCTAAATATTAATTGGACACAATCTTATAATTAATTTTTAAGCAGAGTTGCTGTGTTTAAGATGTAAGAAGTAAGAAAAAGTGGCATTAAGTCATTTAAGTGCCTAACAGCTTTTCTAAAACATCTGCTTAACATTTGAATATAAATATTACTAGATTTCTGGGCCAGAGGCTTGATCGGGTCCAGTCAACTAACTCTCAGAAGCAAAGAGAAAAGGTAACGGTGAAAAGCAGGAAAGGGAATTTAATCAAAATGACTTTATTAGGAAGACAAAATGGTATCAACAGTCTTAGATGTCTTTGGGTTGCTTAAATGGGCTTTGGATTCAAACAGAGGAAGAATTTGTATAGGGGACAAAAGGTATGCATTATTAAGCAGTCTTAGTCAAATCATGCTCTTGTGAAACAATATGGGAACATTATGTCAGTTCCAGTTCCAAAGGTTAGCTCCATAAAAGTCATTATTACTTGAGGGCGCAATCTTCATTAGCTTGGGAAGGAGGGAGAATGCTTATCTCTCAGACCTATGATCCTGGAGGGGGCCATTTGGTTCCCATGAGAGTGGGAACCTACACATGGGCAGTCTGGTCTTGGAGGGAGATGCCTGCAAGGTTTTACTACTCCTGGAAGGTATAGAGCAATGACTGAATACCTGTAGACACTGCTCCTTGGCAGGGATCTGATAAAGGTCTAGGTGTCCAATTCCTGTTCAAGGAAAAAAACCCCAAACAAACAGGAAATCCACATCAGGGCATATATTTCCTGTAAATATGCCTGTAAATTTTGTCTTAGTCCTGAAAGGGCACAAGATAGGTTAGGTAAATTTAGGGGTAATAAACCTTATATTATCAGTTTAGATGAAAACTTCTTTTGATTAACATGCCTGTGTGCAGAGTTTAGCAGATCACAAAGTTTCGGGTAATAAGAGACAGACAGATAGTGAAAACAGCTTCCAAGCTCCATTCTGCTTTTAGTTACCCACTGGGAATCTTTAGGCTTAGGTAGTCAACACTTTTAGCAAAGGAAACCTCTTTATGTTCCTGGTATATAAATTTTAACTAAAGATATTCGCTAAAGAAAAAAATATTCTGAAAGTTGTTAAAGATAATAAGGAAGACTTCTCTGAAGAACAGTGTACTGCACTGGAATTTTGTTAAAGGGAAGTAAAATTGAGATAAACACTGAATACAAAAAGGGAAAGTAGGAATTTATAGCCAATGACCAGGCTAGAAGCAACGGATGGAAAATTCCTAAGTAATACCAGGGGTAGAGGAGAATTCTGGCTAAACAGACCTAATAGGACTTTTGCTGAAGTCAGATCAGGGTGATGAGATTTCACCTGGGGCTTGGTGGAGAATGAGATAAGTGATCAGATTTCTATGGAGAATCTAGGTGTGGTGACTGTAATGGCAGGGACTCTGTAGTCTGAGGTAGACAACCAAAATCTAGGGAATTTAGGAGACCCTATCTCAAAATAAAAAAATAAAAAGGGTTGGGGGTGTAATCCAGGGGTATGCTACCAGTATGCAAAACACAAACAAACAAACAAAAAAGATATCTGTGGAGTGTAGGTTAATCAGATATCAAGGAGAGCAGTTCTGGCTAAAGTGAAATGGCAGGAATTCTGGACAATGCAGATCTGACAAGGAAGTCCAAAGGCTGAAGCCTAGTGGAGAAGAAGATGACTTAGAGGAACTTAAATAAAGTTTGGATAAGGAGAGAGTTCTTGTTATAGCTTACAATATACTTCCTGGTTACCTCTGTTAGATATATTATTATTAGGTTTTTTAATAACTAGTACATTATTTTTATATTTGTACTTATTTGGAAACACAAAATATTAGAAGAAAATTTAGGCTATTGCTAAATACCACGTTAATTATATGTTGTGAAAATAGTGGCGTAGTAATATGATAGAGACAAGATCATAACATACATATTTTGACAGAACCAAATAATTTGGTTTTAATTTTTGTATCCTTCTTGTTATATAATACCGAAATATGACCTTCATCGTTTAAAACTTGGGAGCTTGCTTTCCTTTCTAGCAAACCAACATTGAATATTCTTTTAAAATATTTTTTAGTTGTAGATGGACACAATACCTTAATTTTATGTATTTATTTATATGTGGTGCTGAGGATCGAACCCAGTGCTTCACACTTTTGAGGCACACGCTCTGAGCCACTGAGCCACAACCCCAGCCCCAATATTGAATATTCTTAAAATTGTTCAATAATTGCATCAAATGAAGCAAAATTTACTAGTTGCTTAAAAACTAACTTTGGAAGTCTATTAATGCTGTTTTATAGTTAATTTCATCCATTTTTTATTTGATTCTACTAGGGTTGAACCTTTTTACTTTTCATGAGTTTCCAAAAAATTTGTGATACATATAAACCAACATTTGATAATTTCACACTCCATTTTCATTTGCTTACAACCGCAAAAGTGCAAACACTGTGCCTTTGAAGTTTGGATGGGAATATCAACTACAATGTCAGTGGTCATTAACAACCACTGAGGTTGTTACTCAAAAAGAATTTCCACAATTAAAACCAATCAACCACTATTTATGATCAATAAAATATTGTGATTTTACCCTTTTTGTTATATTAGACCATATTAATTGTACAAAATAATGAGTTTCATTTTTATAGGTCCATACATGCACATAATGCACTTTCATCATATCCCTTATATACATTATCCTGTTTCCTTTTAACACAAATAGTATATATTAACAAAGTTTGATTTTATATGGCATGCTATACTAGTCACTGATATTCATTTTAATGGGTTTTTATTACTATATTCACTGTGATTATCTTCACTTTTACAAAGTCTAGTTGCTGCAACATAGATTTATTTAGATATCACATACCAAGCACTCTACGCAGTGTGTGTGGAGTGCCAATACTCAGACTTCAGTGATCCTTTTAGCAAAAGTTCTCAGCCATCACTTTAGTAATTATATTTGTATTGAAACTAAGCAATTTATCATGAATTCTGCCTGAAATATCTTCCCATACAATATTCTAGCTTTTAAACAGTAAAAGTATTCAAAACTGTAATGTTAAGTTGTAATTTCCTCAATTTGAATTCCATTTGAATTACCAAAGGGGGATAAAGGACAGTGAAATATATGTTGCCTTGACATGTAATTGTTCTCAACAAACTCCCAGAACCAAAATGATTAAATTAACTTCTTCCAATTATTTGAATATGGTATCAAATTTAAATTTCTCAGCACATCACCAAAAAAAAAAAAAAAATACCTACCATACATGGTGTATCCCCAAAGAGTTTAATATTCAAAATATCTACATTTTCAATATATTTAAAATTTAGACTTATGATGCTTATTTGTGGTGATAAAAGGGTCAGCTGCTATTATTATTATTATTATTATTATTATTATTATTATTATTGCCAGAATAATTCATGAGAATCATTAGCACAAGTTAATTATTCTAATCAGAACTCCATATAGCTATTGAAACTTTCAAGGGATAATAACACTGGCAATCATTTAAGTTCTTACTTAAGTGTATAGTGATTTCTCATTTAATATTTATTTAAGCATCTAAAATGATTCTACCATTTTCCGTTTTGCAAATGAGGTCAATTAATTTGGTCAAAGTCACATAGGCATAATCTAAGTTCAGGCTATCTGACTCTTAATTATTATCTGTATTGACACCCAAACCCAAATACATCTTAATGAACACATGCAACACACACAAAGTAACGATATCACCATTATAGTCTTATCTTCCTGTCTAATGTGTGGCAAAATTTGAATTACAAATGTAAATTGAAATGATCTTTGGAAGCAATTGGTACTTGAGAAGGCTTTAAATGAGAGAAGAGGGCAAAAGTATCCACTCGTAGCTAATGTCATGTCAATAGGTCTATGTTAGAGAAGAAAGATTATGTAGATTTTGATAATATTCATAACAACTATTATCTTTTAGTGAATTCCCAGTATATGTAAGGCACACCACATGTAGCATTTTGTCAGCTCTTAATAATCTCTAATTTATTATTCTGTTGAAGATGACTGATTCAGAAATATAAAGTTAATTTGTGAGCAATAGTCCAAGCAGTTAATGTTGGGTCATAAACCCTTAGAGCAAAGAAGTTTTATTCACCAAGTTATGTTGAAATTGGATAAGAAGATTTATTTAATTGGACTGGACTGCATCAAATGACAGTGGTACAATTAAATGTTGAGTATTAAATGACAGTCAGAATTAAAAACCCACATCATCATTACTGTGATTTAGGTGACAAATGAATTTATCTTCCTCTGTCTAAAAACATTGAAAATTTAAAATATATTTTCACATTTTTGTTATATGCACACTTTTTTTTTAGTTATTGATGAAGAAATGACAAAAATGAAAGAGAGTCAAAGAAAGAGAGGAAAGAAAAATTATTGCCAAAGATGAGACAAATACATGAATAATAAAATAAAAACTAAGGGAACCATGATGCATTTAAGTGTTTAAATATTACATTGCACAATATTACTAAATATTTTTGCTTTATTATTTTTGATGCAGTGATGTTTTATTTACTTTAATAAAGGTATAATATGATATCTCCTCCTAAAAACTTTGTGTAATGAAAAGAGTGGGAATTAAAGAAAAGGCATTATGATGATTATAAGATTATCTGTCTATCTTGGTGATGCTGATGAGAGTCACTGTCCTTCATAAAATGCCTCACACATGTAAGGTGATCATGTGCGCTATTCACTGCCTTTAAGGCATTCTCCCTTACTCTTCCTTTCCCACTCACTGCATATTGGGACAAGTAATGTCCGTTTCCTTGTTCCATTCATATATCTTCTTCTGAGGAAAGCCCTAAAAAGATTAAAATAAAAGAGGAAAAAGCTTTTTTTTCAATTTAAATTTTTAATTTTTTAACGTGTTAAAAAGCTTTTGATTTCCCTTTTATTACCAGGTCATATACTATATCCTTATTGGTGAAGGAAGGGTTCTGTGCTTAACTTTTTATTTTTTAAGTTCATGTTTAATAACTTTTTCTCTTTACAGATTTCTTTAGTGTGTTTATTCCATTGTCTCCAGCAATCTCAACCTGACTTTGCTGTCTCCTATGTTCTGAGTGAAGTTGCTACAAGTACTGGTCACCAAGCCCATTGTCCTTGTCATCCTCACTTTCAGTGTCTTAGGTATTGGCAGCTTGCCTCTGATACCACCTCCCCAATGAATGTTGACAATGCAGTTGTCACTTTCTTAAGTGACATCTCTGAAATGGCTTATCTTGTGTTTAAAAACATAGAGGTTTTCATTTATGTAAAGTGCAGTGATTTTTTTTTTCTTACTTTCTACCTAAGCCAATTGAATGTTCTATGAGTGTCTAAAATTTCAACTTCCAGGTAATATAATTGAGCATAGGCAGCATAAATAAAATCTGTATTGTTAATTAAGAGCTGGAGAAAATGCAAAATGATTAATTGAATCTAGACAACATGTCAAATTTGCTTAAGCTTATTTAAAATTTATTGTGTTCTAAGTAATTTACTAGTATTTTTCATTTAATCATTGATCATACCTTATAAAATGAGTAAAACTCTTTTTACTTGTGTGTTTCATGGAAAAATAAAGTGAGATACAGTTAATTGACTTCTCAAAACTCACCCATTTAGTCCTGTGGGGCTCCTAGATTCGAAGGCAGATGTTTCTGATTCTAGACTCCATTTTCTTACTACCAAGTTTTCTACTGCTCTCCATAAAAAAATACAATATTGTTTTTGATTCTACTAGCAGGTACATTCATTCCTGAGTTTAATTATAATTAGCCTCTCTCTATAAAAATGACTATTATAATTACTTAGTGTTTTGTAAGACTCTTACTTTGACCTCTTAGTTTTATCTTTAAAAGGAGAGCAAGAGAAAATACCACATAAAATCTTGATTATTTTCAAAGCAACTGTAAAAAATAAGGCTAGATAACAATGGTTAAAAATACACTAAAAACAGACTGAGAAAAAAGGATCTGTTGAAAACTAATTAATTTCAAGGTCTTTTTGATTTTCCTGACAACATGGAAACCTGTGATTTTTCCATTTCTTAGTTTTTAATTTCACAGTTCATAACTGACACCTAAATGTTCAAATTATTATCTTGACTTTTTAAAATTGACCTATTCAAGGACTGAGAGATTCTTACCTCTCACTCTGTATGGGAAGTTGTTATTTTGAAATAGTTACAAATGTTGCAAAATGAAATTGATAGAAAATGTTCTTATCAACTTTAAAAGCACGGTTTTCTTAGATGACAGATTTCTGAGTTCTATTTACATTCATAATAAATAAATCAAGAGCTTTGTAAAAACCTCATTTATTTAAAATATTTAGGCAGCATTTAGTAGTTTTATTCTAATTTTCTAATAAATATATTGATATTTAGATTGAGTGCTTTTGTTTTAGTTAGCAAAAGTAAGCAGTGACTTGGAATCCAGAAAATCTGAAGAGAGAAATTGTGCTCCTAACTATTGTCTTATATTTGCACATCTTTTACTAATATGAGGAGAAAAGATCATAATCATTAGTACCATTAGTATCTGAGGGCAAAGTCCATGTGCTATATTCACAATATCTGGTGTATCAAAAATCCTATTTCAATGTCAAATGTCAAAGTCATTCAACACATATAGTTAAACTGTTAGATTTGAAAATTGATTTTTGAAACTGTTTTAATATATGTGTATTATCAAATTGTTTATTAATGATGAAATAATTGAATTAATAAATTTATTGAGAGCTATTTGCTCTTCTCAGAATATCCATTGGATTTTGTCTAATTATGATACATGAAAACAATCAGATGATTTATTTGCTTTTCATTTAATAACTTGGAAATATTATTTGCTTTGGTCTTGGGAATATATTGAATATATTCACTTTTTCTCACTTTTTCAACTCATTAAAGTAATCGTTTGTTAACCAATAATATAAACAAAAGCAACTAAAGTAAAGCCTCTCATAGAATAATGCCAGGTATCATAGATAATATACTTTGGGAAAAGATGAGAGAAATAAGTCTTACCATTTACAGCAAAATGTTTATATACTTTTATGCAACTAATGACAAATAGGCATTGCTAGTATCTATCATTTCTTTCTATTGGAACTGAACATTTTTAAATGGTGGTCCCTCAGTGTGACGGCTCATTAGCTTGAGAACAGTTCTCAGAGAAATAAATGATATCAACTATAAGATTTTCTTTAGTTTAGATATATTTTCATTCCTTATTCTCTGTTAGGGGTTGTCCATAAAAAGGCTCTTAAAATACGAATTTTTTTAATGCTTTCATATAAGTTATAATAAAAATAAAATATATTAAATATAGTTTATGATCTCAGCATATTATAATGAATTTGTTGCAATGCTTACTATCTTCATTTGTTATAAAGAAAATTTAATAAAAATAAAATACATTCTTAAGTCCCAGAAATCATTTAACAAAACAATATCTACGTGAATTACACTGAAAATATAATAGGTCAGTGATTTCAGTCTAAGATTGGTATAATATTTACTTACATTTTCGAAGATATTTATATTACATTTTTATAGAAATTTTTTTCTTTAGCATATATCCTGTAAAGGGAGTTGACTAGATAAAACTGATAATTGCTTTGTATTTTGTTAGATGAAAATGATGAATACTATGTGATAATTACCAAGCATATACTGCATAGAATTAAAATTATGAGTTGTTATTCAAAGGAAGTTGTAAGTATCAAGACTCAAAGATTTGCTGTCTATATTTGTAATTTAAAACCAGACTTTATGTTCTCTTAGTAAAGCACTCTAAATAAAATAGTAAATCTTAGAAAGAAATATTCAAGCTTAATTTGCTTTGATAGGTTTGATATAATTGCAACAGAGAAAATTTAATTACACTAGAGAGTTAAATTACATGATATGCATACACAGATTTCAAACCCAAATCATTTAAAGGTTCATATTATCCTTTAAAAAAAAAGGAAAATAGAAGTTTTGGTTACAAAATCTCCTTTTTACCTATGAAATAAAGAAAGATGTTTCAAATAACATTGGAATATTCTTCAAACTCTTCCCTAGAACAAGAATAGAAAACATTTCACAACTCTTTCTGTAATCTGAACTACAGAAAAAATTGATACCAAAAATGAAAAGAAATCATGAGAAAGGCAGATATAAGAACATTTTTCTCACATATTTAGAGGCAAACTTTTAAATAAATACTGCCAAATACAGCAGTTGCTAAACAACATACCACACCATGAACAAAGTGGATTTTTAAAATAGTTTAAAGGGAGGAAATGCATAAGTACAAGTTACCATGTTACCAGAAAAACAAACTGCCTCAGTAGATAGAGAAAAATTATGCCATATTATTCAATATAATTTTATAATTATAATGTAAATTATATGTAGTAATGTTAGAGATAGCAATGATAGAGAAATAAATATAAGGAAGTTTTGTTCAACTCATAAATGGCAGAACCATTTTTAAGAACCCTACAGAATAGTTAATTTTACACTGAAAATAGAAGCCTCTACTTTACTTTTACTCTCACTGGTAAACCTTCACTTTCCACCCATGCCATTGATAAAGTTCACTTTAGTTATTATCAAAAGTATAATTAGATGGGACCAGATGCTATGCAATTAAATATTACTTACGTTTTATCATGAATGAACAGTGCAATGGTACAGTACAGTTGGGCTAGGTGGAGATAAACCTGCAAGGACCGTGCCACTGATTTCTTCATGAAGTTGATACATGAATCTATTTGCTTTTAAGTCTCAGTTTACTTTAGTTGTTTAGCATGTTCTTTCTGAAAGCATTTTAGGAGCCACTGTGGGAGGCTCTTGGGCAAAGATAGGGCTAGTGTTGGATATGTGGCAGAAGTGATCACGATTTTTTATCACAGATATTTATTGAATGTTCGCTAGGTATTGTGAGTACTCAGAATCCTCTTATGTGTCAGGATAATCTCCAACTCTTATTATTATTATTATCTCCAACTTGGAGCTCTTACACTAAGATATTGACAGGGAAACCACTTGCCCCCAAATCATGCACATAATATGTGATAGTGCTGCAACATTTAATTTTGGATAAAATCATAACCTAAAGGGATCAACCCAAAATAATTTTTATGTTCTGTCTGTAACTTATTTACTCTTCTGCCTTCAAAATAGGGATATGCTTTATTCACATTAGTATTCTCAGCATCTGATAATGTCTGACACATATTTAAATACTCAATTAATTAATTCATGTATAAACAAACATTTAAGTTCTAAATGCAAAGATCCATATTCTCATGGGGATAAGATTTACATGAAAGAAATAACCAATAAGAAAAGACAAAAGGTCAAAGGTTGTCAGGAAGCATAGGTCCTTGTGACAGAGGATGAATTGTAGGAGGGTTGATGTGGCTTGTAGGAGGTCAGAATGGAAGTGGTTGTTGAGATAGAGTGAGGTCATGTATCTGTGTCCTTGAAAACCATGCTCTATTTTTATCCAAAAAAATTTTGATCAGGTGAGTGACATGATCTGACATATTTTTAATAAGATCTGTGTGACTAGGTGGAGAATTAGAAAACAAAAGAGAAAATCCATACTTCAATCTCATTGAATTGTATATATCAATAAACTAGTCTGTGGTGTCCAATAAAACTTTCAAACAAATGTCAGGTGTTTCCTGTCACTGCTAAGAAAGAACTAACAAAGGTAGACAAAAAAATACATATTGTATACGTTTTCATATTTATATAAGAAAGAAATATTAGCTCTGGCATCAAAATTTACATATCAATTATGAATATTATTAAGAGGAATAGGCAATTAATGGTAGGTTGGTAAAATAGGATAACAAATATGAAATAATTATATTCAACAGATATATTGAGGTTTTAATAATTTTATATAAAATGATTATTTCATAGCCCAGAGATAAAATCTTGTCTAAAGATTATTTTTAATTTAACCCAATATGCAATTTTCTGTCATTGTTTATTACACAAACAAAATGAAACAACTTGGAATATCTGTCAGTTTCACTGTTACCATGTTTATGAAGACATGGGAATGTTTAAAAGCAACATTTGCATTTCAGAAATTTTTTCACACTGTGAATGTAAAAGAGATGCATAAATGTGTAATATTGACATATATCCATACACAGGCATATATATGGAGAGATATCTCACTAGAAAATGTACACTTTTTTCTTTCTTTCAGACAAAAAGTTGATATTCTCAAAGGCACAGTTTCCTAGGCTTACAAATGATCTGTGCATTACCAGAAGTCATTTTCCTATTATAATTTTGCACAGTTTAATTGAACTATGGTATACAAATTCATTCACAAATTTCATATTGTCACTTTGACATGTGAATTGCACAGGTATATGAAATGGAATTAAATGCATTAATATTGTTCAATACTATTTATTAATATATTTTCTATGCTATGAAGGTAGTCTTAAATAGTTTATAGTTAGGAGTAAATATGAGAATTAATCCCACTTTTCAAGCATTATTTTCTGACAAAAATCTAGCTTCAATTATTTAGGAAAAAATCCAAAAGTAATTTAAAAATCTGTAATACATTTAATATCTAAGAGATTTAAAGTAAATAAAGTGTTCCTAAAAAATTATCCTAGAGAGAATAGGTATACAATGTAATGGATAGACTATGCATTTTGGATTCAGATAGTTGACTTTGTTCTTCTTCACTTAATGGTTATATGGATCACCAAGTAATTGAATTTCTTATTTTCAATATGCTTATTTGTGGAAAACAAAAATAAGCACTGAAAGAAAGGAAGGAAGGAAAGAAGGAAGTAGGGAAACAAGAAGGAGGGAAAAAAGAGAGGGGAAAAAAGAAACCATATAATAGCAACATTAACAAACCCATTGGGAGGTCTATAGGTCTGTTAGGGTTCTAAACCATAGTACTTACTTTTATGGAACTATTTCCAAGTATGCTGAACAGATTACTCAGGGTGTGAGGTTATTATACTACAATTTCCATATGGTTGATATGAAATCATGTGCATATGCTCAGGAGTCAAGTGAAGTTTGTGCCCCAATAACTAGTACATCCTGGACCACTGTGTCATAGTTGATGGCTTGACCTAAATTTAAATGATCACAGAAAGAAGCTAGAAATATCCTTCCAAAGAAAATATCTTTGCCAAGGGAAAGATTGCCCAGGATAAACTGATGCTGGTTGTAGGGACACACCTTAAGATGGCGACCACATTAACAACACCCTCGGGGCAAAAGCCTCCCCCACTCGTGGTACTGCCAAGGTGGCGGCCTAGGATTGGCTCATTCAACTTCCATGAACCTGAGCAGCTTTACATCTTAGCAGACCTCTGCCCTGCAGGCCTTGCTGTATACTGCATGTGCTGTTGACCTTTAAAATGATTGGCCCCCGCCTGTATCTCCTCCCCTCGTCCCTTTTCATATACCTGTTTCATTCCTCCATTAAAGTGAGATCTTGCTGGACAGACTCCCGGCTGGTGTGGGTTTTTTCAGCCGTCGACACTCACCATCCTGCCTGACCCCGTGCCCCCCTGGCTGGTCTTAGGGTGGGCACCCAACCTTTGTTGTTCGGTGCGGAAGGAACAACAGCTGGTTGCACACTGCTGGAGGGAACTGGAATGATAAGATTGCCTTAGAATATTCTTAAGGAGGAGCATGTTTTTGCTTTTCTCCTCATGACATAAGTTGTATTGGAACTTGACAGGAGATATTGTGTACTTCGATACATACTATGGGTTTCAATTAGAATTTTTCTTGTGTAAAATACAGCCTTATATTGTTACTCCAAAACTTTAATTAACATAGATAATTGGTGAGGAGTAAAGTAAGGATGTTGAATGAGTCTTGTCACCAAATTTTTATAACGAGAACTATGATTGTATCATTATATGTGTGTGTTGTGTTGTGTATATATGTAGAGGTCTTTTGAGAGAATATATACATACACACACATACATATATATATATATATAGAGAGAGAGAGTATATGTGTGTATATGTGTGCATATGTATATACACATGAAAAATATATGTATATTGACTTCATTCCTATATACATGTGTATATATATATGTCAGTGTGTGTGTCTGTGTGTGTGTATATAAGAAAAACTAATCATCAGATATGTGAAATTTGAAGTCTGTTCTTCTTTATACTGGGAAATACTCCTACTAATGTGGTAGATAATATAATATATTTTTGTATGGATCTTATGCAAAATCAGAATTTATCTTGACCATTATCTATATGATGCAAACATGTACAGATCTTTTAAATAACAAGAGCACTGGTTTGTAGATTCAAATGCATTTTGCATCTCAAAATCATGTTCTAGAATATCTGAGGTATATATTTCTGATGAAGCCTTAAATTTACAATAAAAAAATTTCAATATTTTTTACACATTCTATTCCTCGTGATGATAATTGCTAGAATTTTATATACTTCTTTCATGTAGGCTGATGCACTTTTATAATATACCCCAAATAGTGGATTCCATCCTTGTAAATTATCATTTCTTAGATGCAGACTATTTTTATGAGGTATAGGCCAAATTGACTCTCTGAAAGAACAGTGTTAAATTGATGTTGGGCCTAAGTCTGTATCCACATTTCAGTGCAAAAATTTGACCCAAAGAGAACTCCATATATTGTGAACTGTAATCCATCTTGACCCATACCCAAGTTGTATCTTAAGAGTGTAACCTTGCAATCAAGCAACTGAGACTTAGCAAACAGCAACAGTCAAGCTTTAGCCAATCATTTCATTAAACCATGCACATTTAAGGCAGATGCAAACTGCAGACAATCAAAATGTTCATGTCACTTCCTTTCCTATGACTGTGAATATAATCTGCACATGCAGTGGGGTGAGGCGTTCTGGAACCATTTTTGGTGTGGAATGCTAGGGGTTCCAAAATGTTTTTCTCATTTGAGTAAATTTGTTAATTTTTTTTTCATTTCAACTGTTTCATGAGGTACATTCAACTAGTGATACTGCAAAGATGAGTCTGGAAAAAATGCTTCCAGAGGAATATCCCATCATAATCACACATAGAAACTGAAAGACTCAGAATAAGTAGAAATAGAAACCTAACAATTTAAGAAATTGATCACTTTACTGGCCAACCCAGCAGTTAGCAAACAAGACTGGATAAAACCTGGAAGGGAATTTAATTTATGTTTATATATCTGAGAATATTGTCATTATTTCTAATGTTCTATTTTCTAATGTTTAATAAATTCTACCCTCCTTTGTTCCCATTTATCATTCCACTTCATTTCCTCAGGGCATACTTATGCAATCTAGAATTAACATTCTTTCTTTAAAAGCCATTGCTGAGGAGACAGTAACTTAAAATACTTGTTATTGGCATTCTAAAGTTTCTCTTCCATTAGTTTGTTATTGTACCAGCTACTTCAGAATTCTCAGAATTCATTTAAAAACTATCTCAGATGATCCCTTTTTAAGAAGTGAGTAAGTAAATTACTCAAAATAATTTCCACATTGTTTCAGCCCATTGGATTCAAGGAAATATATAGATTTCCCTATGTGGGACCATAAAAACAGAAATTATTGTGTAATAAGCTTTAAAGTGAAAAATTGTTAACATAGGCAAATGTCTTTCAAGAGAACTGAAGCATGATACTGGTAATCACTGGAATTCAGAGAAGTGTTTGCAATAAATTGAGCTTAGAAAATTCAGTCATCTTGATAAAAGTCTGTTTTCAACTATAGCACATTTGAAAACAATTAAATGTACTTCCAGGTAGTTCTTCTGGAAGGATATAAAATCATTGTATGAAAAATATGGCTTAATGCCCAAAATAAACAGTGAAACTATTGTGCTCTTACAGGTTCATTTTACTATTGGAAATATAGTTGTATGCATAATTTCAACAAATTCATCAATACTTTTTTGTTTGTGATCTAATTATCTAAGTCAGGTTTGTGGAGAAAATTGCATTTAAAGATAAATTTCTTTTTATTAGATATGAAAATCATTGCTATTACAGAATAAGATACACTCTTTATATGTGTAATATATATACCTAAGATGTCATTATATTTGTCCAGAATCTGCTTTATGATTTAGATTCCAGTACAACTCACATGAACTCTCATTAATAGATTTGTAGGAGAACTATGAAGAAAAAGCAACAAATTCCCTATGTAAATCCACTAAATACAAAAGGCAATTAGGCAATAAAAATAATCTTATTAATATTTGATCATATTATGGGAATATGGAAGTAAGCAAAAATAAGGCTTTGGATTCTTTTTAAGAATTTTTCCTGAAGAAAGTTAATTTTCTTGCTTTAGTTAATACACTTCATTTATAGAACCAAATGAAAAATTTCATATGTGTTAAATAATGTTGCTCAGTGCACTTACACACTTTCAGAGAGAGAAAGAAGAAGGAAGAAGAGGAGGGAAGGAAGGAAGAGGAGAAGAAAACAAAGCAAATAAATTCAAGTATGCAAAATATAAAATGAAATATTTTATGCTCAAAGTCTACATGGAATACCTACCATGGAAACTGAATCACAATGTGATTTCATTTGGAAAGGAATGACATCAGTGTGTATACAGATATTACTGATAAATATGGCTGCAAATTTTTTGTATTAATTAGTCTTTGAGTTTTAAACTTCTAAATGAGATTTAAGAATAAGTAACCAATTCAATTTTCTCACAAAATCACAAGGAAAGTTTTCTTATGAGCACTGCAAAAAGAAATTGTCCCAAACCTTGCTACAGAACATTTTTGCATTATGTAATGCAGCCCTTTGTGGGTACAATTAGTCATCAGAATTACATTCTTCAATGATATTATGATAGACTTATTGAAATTGAAACCCCCTTCTTGTAAGTTAGGCTTGCCTACTCAACTGATGGACTTATTTAAAGCCTTTGGGATAGTTCTATATTGTACTTCATCCTCTGTCCCCCATATATTTTAAGACCTTTCTCTCTCCCTCTCTCTCTGAAAGTTTCAAATATGAATCTGATACATGGTTGTAATCTTTTTATTTCCTTTCTGTAAAATTTCTTTAACATTAAAATCCTCCTAATGAACAGGAAACTATATATACATCAGTGAAAAAAAATGCTATGTACTAAGATTTTCATAATCAAAGGACAACATAGATGTTTTACTTAAAATCTATGCAGCTCATAGTATATGCAAGGCCCTAATTACTTTGCATGTTTTATTAACTCATTTATTCTCAAAACAGCTCACAACATAAAAGTCTTACTCCTCTCATTTTATAAGAGAGGAAGCTGAAGCATAATGAAATTAGGAAATATGACCAAGTTCTCCTAATAATGAGAAACACTAGATATATGTTATAAATTTGATTCATTTCAAATAAGTAGTAAAGTAATATTTTTAGTGAGAGTAATCATAGCCATCAAACTGCACAATTTCAGAAATGACAATTTTTCTAAATATCAGAGATAAAACATATGAATTTTTTATTTATGAAACATATAATTTATTTCTTTAGGAAATCCTGTTAAGTATTAATTGCCTTGTGACGTAGAGTTTTTCTTCAGACAGTGAAATAGAATATATAATTAGTTCCTAACCTTGAATTTATAGTTCCTAAAGAGGGAGCACAGGACAAAAAGTAAAATATCTCTACCTTCATGTATTTAAATTTCCTGTGGTATACGGGAAAAAACAAACATATGAATAAACTTTATCAAATCAGATTAGGTTTATCAGCCTTGGTGCAAATGACATCTTTCAGCAGTAATTATTTTTGTTATGTCTCATTTATTGTATGATATTTAACATCAGCCCTGGCTTCTTGCCACTAGATATCAAGATCCTGACTTAGCAATTATGATAATCAAAAGTGTGTCCACTCATTTTTAAATATCCCTTAGGTTGGTGTGGGAAGGCAAAATTGACTCTAGATGAGAATGACTGGGTTAATGACACCACTATGGAGAAAAGCACAAAGAAATGACTGTGTGGTGGGTGGGACAATTGAGATCTTAAATAATACATCCTTAACCCTCACTAATTGCCATATTATGGAGAGTGCAGGAAACTGTACTTATCTTTACAAGGCACTGTCCATTGACTTCAGCTCTCTATCCAGCTATCTATTTGTGTCTAATTTCACTTAGCACCACCTACCTCCTCTTGCTTAGATGAGGAGAGATATTTCCAGGGAAATTTAGAGGTTATGGTAAAACTCACTTGAGGAAAATGCCTTGATTGATCAAAGTTTACAGCTCCATGGGAATCTGATTGAGGGCATTGGCCAGGCCTAAGGCTATGTGTGTCACTGCAAGTGAGATTGTGCAATCTTTGCAGGATGAAGGATCCTACTGCCCCACAAATACACATGACTATAGTCTTCTGATTAATGATCAATATCATCCAGAAATAACTCAGTGTTATTTTAAGCAGTCCACATAGATTTTTCTCACTAAAATTCTCAATAACATTATGCTTGTTACTCATTGTGCTGTTCTTTCTCGCATATTATTTCCTGTGGCTGTCATAAAAATCACTATAAACTTGGTGGAGAAAATCAAGATAATTCTATTCTTTCACAGTTCTTGAGCCAGAAAACCAAAATCAGGCTGTCAGTGGGACCATGCTCCCTCTGAAGGTTCTAGGTGAGAATTCATACCCTGCTTCTTCCAGCTTTTGATGACTCCAGGTGTTTCCAGCTGTTCTTTGGCTTGTGGTCACATCTCTTCATGTTTGCCTGTCTTTGTATCACCTCTTTTCATCTTTCTTTCAAGGACACATGATAACATTTAGGGTACACCTAAGTAATCCCATATACTTTCTTAATCAAAGAACCTTAGTTTAATCGCATCTGTTTAGTAATCAGGTAACATTTGCACTTTTAAAAAATAAATTAAAATTAAATTAAATTAATTTAATGAATTATAAATTTTACTTCAAATTTTTGGATGGTCATTACTCATCCTGCAACATTCTCAATTTATAACTTGTACCATATTTGTTAGAGCTCTTAGAATAAAATTACCAACACAACTTCTTTGGGAAAGAGACTTGTCAGTTTTATTGGATTCTATTAACAACCCTAAGAAACAAACATATCAGAGAAAAAAATATTTCATGTATTTAGTGAAATGTATTTCATGGACTTAAAGAAAGTAGTCCTTAGGAAAATATTAGAGAAATAAATTGAAAATAATTCAAAAAGTTAATAAAACATCATTCAATATAACTTATGAATTTGACATTTTAATATTAACCAAAGTAATTCAACAGATAAAACATATGACCATATCGAAAGATGCAGAAACACTTTAGAAAAAAAGTTACCACCTAATGAATTTGCAAATTCATAGCAAATTCATTATTTTGTTCACCATATGTATACAATAATGAGATGTATAATGACTGCTCACTCCCTGAAGAAATGATCAATATCATTCATTATCATGGAAATGCAGATAAACCAATATAATACTTTGGGAGCTCTTTATTGATTTCTTATGAATCAACATACACCTACGCTATGACCTAGCAATTAACCTCACTTCTATACACCTGTGAATTCATTCAGGATAAATTTTTAAAATTATTATAATAAAGATGTGCTGCTGTAAACATTGATGTGGCTACATCACTGTAATATGCTGATTTTAAGTCATTTGGGTATAAACAAAGGAGTGGGATAACTGGTCAAATGGTAGTTCCATTCCAGGTTTTCTGAGAAATCTCCATACTGCTTTCTTATAACGGCTGCATCATTTTGCATTCTCGCAAGCAATGTATGAGTGTACATTTTCCCCCACGTCCTAAAGAACATTTATTGTTACTTGTATTCTTGATGATTGCCATTTTGATTGGAGATCAAATCTTAGTTTTGATTTGCATTTCTCTAACTGCTAGAGATGTTGAACAATTTTTATATATTTTTTGATCAATTGCAGAACTTCACCTGTGAAGTGTCTGTTCAGTTCCTTAGCCCATTTATTGATTGGGTTATTTGTTTTCTTTGGTGTTTTTTTTAAAATATTTTAAATTTTATTTGTTCTAATTAGTTGTACATGACAGAATGCATTTATAAGTTTTGATAGATCATACATAAATAGCATGTAATCTCTCATTTTTCTGATTATACATATTGCAGGATCACATTGGTCATGCAGTCATATATGTACATGAGGTGTTAAGTTTTTTGAGTTCTTTATATATCCTAGGGGTTAATGCTTTATCTGAGGTGCATATGGTAAAGATTTTTCTCCCAATTTGTAGGCTCTTTCTTCATGTTATTGATTGTTTCGTTTGCTGAGAAAAAGCATCTTAGTTTGAATCCATTCCATTTACTGATTCTTGATTTAACTTCTTGTGCTTTAGGGGTCTTGTTAAGGAAGTCAGATCCTAGGCCAATATGGTGAAGATCTGGGCCTACTTTTTCCTCTAATAGTCACAGGGTCTCTGTTCTAGTGCTTAAGTCTTTGACCCACTTTGAGTTGCTTCTTGCAGGGTGAGAGATAAAGGATTAATATGTATAATCAGAAAAATAAGAAATTATACTCCATTATGTATGATCTATCAAAATGTATAAATGCATTCTATTCTATGTATAACTAATTAGAACAAAGAAAAAAATTTTTAAAAATAAAGGCTACACAAGAATAGAAGCTTTTTGGTCATAAAACAATGTGTATGTATATAACTATGTAGATTTTATATATGCATATAAAATATAAATACATATACATAGTTTATATGTATATATAAAATCTATATGTAAACTACATAGATTTAAATGTAGATTTTATATATATTCATATATACACACACATATATAAATAGAGAGAGAAAGAGAAAGAGATATTGACAATTGATTGCATCAAATTGTGACAAATTCCAATAGTGGAAAACCAATCAGCAATAAAAAGGAATGATCTACTACCCTGCACAACATCATGGATATATCTTTAAAACATTTACTCATATAATAGAAACAAGATGCACAACATACAAATCAAGGTTGGTTATGTATTTTAATTAAATATCAGGACAGTTGACTCATTTCTGCCCCACATGGCAGTATTTATTATAGAAAAATGCTAGGACATGTGCAGCTCTGTATCTTGAGGAGAATTTTAGTTATGTAATTATTACAGCTCATTGAATAGTACATTTGAGATATCTAAAAATTTTAGTATAAGTGATTTTTCTTAAAAATACTAACAACAATGCTTGTGAAAACAAACTAGGCTTTTTAAAATCTTTTGAAGTAACATGAACATGCTATGAAGAAATTCATAGTGTTAGAAAACAGATTCTGGTACGGTTCCTTTCACCGTGGAATACTGGGAAAGATACTTTGCCTCCCTAAGATCTATTTTCCTATATTGCAAAGTGGGACTATTTATAAAACCAGTTGTAGATATTAATGAAAATTAAATTCAATGATATGGTAAAGGCATTTGGTAGACTGCACATGTAGCTAATATTTTAATTTTGGGCAGTCGCATATACTCATTTCTGTGCCTTTAAAATTGACGCTGCTCTGAAATATATCTATTTGTGTTTTTCTATCAAACCTCTGAGCTCACTGACCTAAGGAGAAAAGGGAGTTGATCTAACAACTGACTTCAGTTTTCACTGCCTTATTTTGAGAAGAGATTGGCACCCATGAAAGGAATATGGGGACAGCAAACAGGAAGACAACAATAATAGCTGAGCAAATTAGCCAAAACTATGTCAGATTTGCTAAGATCTGCTCTTTCTTTCTCTTAACTGTGATCACATACAGACAGAAGATATGTAAAAAAGTGAATTTGTCTTGCAATCTGGAGACAGCTAAAATGAGCATATTTTTGTGTGCTGAGAGACTGACACCTTTATCCTCAGCATAGGTCAGACTATTTCTTTTTATATCTTTGGTCACTGTCCCCACCATTAACATTGCCAGAAAAATTCTATCTGGATTGTGTTGCCTATCCACACACTTTACTGTCTTCTCTAAGTCATAGTGGACTCCTATTCCTCCAAATATTTCCTTCTAGCTATTGTAGATAATTTCAACATTTTAAAAACTTTTATTTGAAATTACAATATAATGTCTCAATGTATTTTTTGCTCATTTCAAGAGTCATTTCTTCCCACATTAAAATAATAAGCACTTTGAGAATGAAGACACCAAAAATCAGCACGCTCTCCACAAATAAATGCAAAGATACACAAAAAGAATATGAAATGTACCTGAAAGAATGAGTGGTTAAGTTACTTGATTTTCCAGAACACCATACAGGACATGTACAAGATTCTGAGACAATACGTTATCTGCTCAAATGAAAAGAATTTGGCATCATGCTTACAAGTCTTAATCTGCCATATTTTTATCTTGTTGACTTGAGCAAGATTTTCAGATTATTTCCTGATCTGTTAAATTTCCTCCTATTTTTCTCGGACAAAATTTAGCCTGATCTTATACATGAATGTTTTGAATACACGTCTTAAAGGAAAATTTGCTAGTTTAATATTTGCCATTCTATTTTTTATCAAATCAGGACTGTTATATGTTTTACATGAATAAGACATGATATATTTATGATAATATTTTCTCCATAGTCACTTATCAGCTGTTTTTCCTAGCATTTTTCTATAATAAATGCTGCCATGTGGGACAGAAGTGAGTCACCTGCCTGATATTTAATTAAAATATGTAACCAACCTTGATTTGTATGTGTTTGTGTATGTGTATATTTTACTTTTAAAGCAAATGAAGGTCTAGGAATTATTTTTTTTAAACTTAGGTTTTATAATCTATTCCCTTATTATTGAATTACAAACCAGTAAAGATTCTACCAGTAAAGAAGGAAAATAAATAGATGATGCACTGGGTAACAGCATTATCACATTAAAAGTAGGGAACTTTAGGTGCAAATGTGCATTTGCAACAGAGTTCAATTTTTACATTGATAATTACTTGATATTTTGCTTCATGACAAAGCTCTGGCTTCTCATTCACACAAAATCATTTCTGAAGATTAATTAGGTCTTCATTAATAAATAAGTAAGCATTTTATCTTTATATTGCCTGAAAGCAGTAGTAAATAACGCGTTACCAATGTTGTTAATTCAGTGTCCAGCAAACAGATTTGCCTGTGGAAATTTTGTGAATCAAGCTTATGATATATTGGCCATAGTTGGCTTGCTTTCCAATTCCCTTAGTTATTGATAATGCAAATCAAGCCGTTAGTGACTGATAACCTGTCAGAAGACCTTGCTTTGTAAAACCTTAGTCACATTAATATAAACTGTTCAGAGTTGTTATATGGAAGATTTCTCTTTATAATCAAGAAGATAAACAGAGCAAAGAATATGCTGTTTCATCAAGTTTTGCATGTGACGCATTCCCAAAATGAGCTTTTAAAAAAAGAATGCCATGAGTTTTACCAGGAAATAATAAAATAGAAAACAGCTTGGCCTTTTTCTATAGCAAAGGTGCAAATAAATATCACATAAAAAATAAATTTTACATTTAATTATACATATCTGAAGTACATACTGTAGACTCATATACTGAACTCATACATTTGTCTACTAGAGTTTGATATTATCAAGACAAATGTATGAGTTCAGTATATGAGTCTACAGTTTAGAATTCTGGAAGGTCAGTTTCTCTCATGACACTTGATGTCCATAGATGACATCAGCTCACTGAAAACATGTTTTATTCATCGAACTACTAACCTCTAGACTAGATTCTCACACAGGGAAAACATTTGATAAAAAATGTGTTTAATAAAATTACTTTAGAAAAATAATGAGGTTATTATGAGGGAGTTTATTTTAGTCTTTAACATTTATCTCAAGCCACTCATTTCTGTTCTGAAAAATTGTCCTGAAAAGGTCACTAGATAGAGAAAAGGAACATGAAGGAATGCCCCCCAAAGCAAGATTCTGCCTATGAACAGCAGATGATGAAGAGATAGAAAATACTATAGCTATAATCCATTAAAGACTTTTGACCTCAGAATAGACAATGCGAGCAAATAGTTACTGCCACTGTTTGGTTGAAGACACCTGACTGACAAACCTTTGGAAACTTTTGATGTAGAAAATTAGTTTCCCAGCCAGCATTGTCCTCTAATGCTCTCTGAGTACATTGTATAAGACAGGTTTTCAACAGAATTTTATTTGGTTTACTTAACTGTTAAAAAAATAAAGAACTTAAATAGAAAATGCCTTCACACCTTACTAGTCATTTTTTTTTTCTAGGAACCTACATAATCTTCCTGAAAATTTTTGTTTTTGTAGAGGTCATAGTACATAATAACACCTCATTACCAAAAATCAAAACCATTTTTAATCAGCTAATGGCTAATATATTCTGTTACATTATATGTTACTATATTACATTATTATTACAACTTTCTGCAATTTTCTGTATTACTACTGAAGAATCATTTCACACTTGCCTCAGCATTTTCCACATAAGTAAATCAAGAAGTAAACTATAAACTTATTAATATTTCAGTCTTTTCTTGAAGAAAAGTTTTACTTTACCATGAGGAGTTCAGTATGTAAGGTAGTTAATTTTTGAAATGATTTTAATGACACATAGAGGACACCATTAAAAATGAAGAATATGTTTGTGACAAAGAATTTGTTTAAAGGAGCTTTATGTAACTGAAAGTATTCAACATTCATGCATTAAAAGAATTTGCGTTTAACAATGGCTACCAAGTTGAATTTTAGACTAATATTTTAAAGGCAGGAACTATGTTTTGCAGAAGGCAAATTTCAAAAGACAGTCCTTTTATTACTAATATCATGAATAGATATGTCGCATATCTATAGCTGCTTACATAAGTATGGGTGTCTGAGAGAAAAAGAACATCCTAGGAAGAAGTAAATCAGTCTCAGAAGGATTATAATGTAAAGTGGCATAATGATGGACACACAATGCAAACTACCCACAGCTGTTCCTGCATTTACAACATGAAAGACGTTGCTAGACCAAGAAAAGACTGACAAATTGATTGGTTCTGCCATTTCCTTAGTATTATGTGCCCTGACACTTTTCAAGTTTCTTAGATAAGATCCAATTGCTCCTTAGTCTTTAATTACCTTTCAGATTTCCTTTGTTACAGGATTTGTTACTATGAATCCAAGAGACCTTGTTTTGGCACTTTGACAGGAAGGATTGGACTGTTTAACCAGAACTAATGAATAGCTTCCATTTCCTTCATGAAAAACATGATATATGTTTATGCTCTTTCCTGAATTGTACATGTAACTGACAGCGAGAAACACCCTTGGAATAGTAATAATAAAATCTCCTTGCTACTCCAAAGCATAACAAAAGAAATGTATAGAAATAGTCAGAATTTCTTCAACATGCCAGGGTATTCTAAGAAGGTACTTATGAAGGCTGTCCCATTTAAATACTATATGAAGGAAATGATTTATTAATTTTTTAGTTTTGGCTGAAAATTAACTAAATGATTCAGATTTTGAATCAGAGTCTGCCAGTCACTTGGAACACACAATGATTGTGTTGTTACTTGCTAACAAAAATGATTCTATTCTCTGACCGTTAATGATACATTTCAGAGAATGAGGGAGTTGGCACATATTTTCATTGGTTGTTTATTGTTTGTTTGTTTGTTTTCCTGGATAAGTGATTTGTTATTGTCATGTTTATGGTTTAATGTTAATAAAAATATTTATTAGTAAAACAAGTAGCCAGAAAAAATTTCAATCTTTTGACCTTTGATGTAGGTTTCATATCCACTATGCAATATATTTCTGGGTGTCAACACAGCTAAACTAATATTATCTATTAATATATTGCTCTAATTAATAACTGGTATTGATATATTGATGTATATTTAAATAAGTTCTTCTGAAAATTTCAACATCTTCACTAGTATGTAAATATACCCTTAAATATAAGTCTCTATCAAATATCAAGATTGAAATAATTTTATAAATGATTCTTCTTTGTAAGATGAGAATTTTAGTCCATTTTATTAAATGTAGTACCACATCTCCCACATTTTCTGATTTCTGTCAGGATCCTATGTTTAGAGACAATATTATTATTTAATTTATATATTTTATACAATTTGAACCCTGGCCTTTTCCAGGTTTGATAATTCCAATAAGTTAGTTTATGTCACATCTGTCCTATTCTCAAGTTCTAACCCATGATTCTTTTTTGAGTCAGGCAGTTAGGTGATATTTAGTTTTAAGAGAGAACAGACACAATGGCTTGTTTTTGCTTTCATTTATGTAAATATGAAAATTCTTTGGCCTTACACTTTGGAGGAGAGCACAACAGTGACCTGCTGCAATGCCTGATTTTTAGTTAAAATCCCTGCATCCTTCTCTTCATACCCTTTAATGAAAGAATTGCACTCTCTGTGTCTCAGCCTCCTCATTTCTTGAAAAGAGACAGAACATGTTCTTACCTAATAAGACATATCCTATATATAGGAACTTAGTAAAGCCCCAATTAATAGTTACCTTTGGTAACCTCAGGACTTGATCACATGTTGACTTCTGGCTTTTATTGCTAAAAACAGAAATCTAAGGCAAATCGGGATTTAATTATATAATTGCTAATATTTTCCCTCTAGTTTGATGTGTATCACTTTACCTTATAATTAAAAATGCAAGGGGGTTAGCATTATTCATTTTACTTTGAATATGTTGAATATTTTAAACAATTTTCTTCAAATAATTTTATGACTGAGAAAATAGTTTAAACCAGTATTCTATAATATATCAAGACACTTATTCTCCTTTGTTTATACTTTGTTCTTAAACATATCTCCTCCTTGGATCTAGAGTCAAACCAAGAAGACATATATATATATATATATATATATATATATATATATATATGGAAGATTCCAGAAATTCCTGGTGATCAAGATAATTCTGTTGTCTTGAGATAATAGTATTCCAAGTCCAAGTTTCCAATCGTGACACAGAGAGTATAAAAGTCTAGATTCTGTCATGAGGTATCGCTCCTCAAGTGATATTGGATTCTATTTCCATCAACAAAGATGAAATTGCCAATTCCCAGTCCAACTCTACTTCCACATTCTATCCTCCTGTTTTCAAGAATGTGTAGTCTTCAATATCGTGTGCAAAATTGAAAGTGGATTCTTCTGAAAACACTACACACCAGAAGAATAGCTCAATTTTCTCATCAGTATAACATGTAAAGTTTATGACCCAAGTGCTCAGAGAATGGAGAAGAGACAAAGGTATTTTGTGTTTAATCTCCTGAGAGCAATCTCTTGATTTTTTTGCAGAAAAGACAGAGCCTTTGACCTGGTCAATCTAGACAAGGTAAATTAAAGGTAAAGATTTACAAATTTTTGCAAGTCTTCAGTCCTAAATTTTAGTAACAATGTCTCCTTTTTAAGGTATTCAGATAGACATTTGAAAGTGACTTTTCATTTAGCCATCATCAATTCAATTAAGCTGCATTCAAATGAACTTAATTATTTATTAAATCTTTCTCATTTACAAGCCTACATATATTGGTTTAAAATCTATCAGATGAATTATATATTTCCCCAAGTGATATTCTAATGAAAAGTGGTCTAGCAATTAATTGTTAATAAATTTGAGAACAACAGAAACCACCAGCAACAGACCCATACAGTTTTGTAATACTAATGAGAATTAATTCATCATGTATTTTGCCATTACTGTGCATAGTGTTTTCACATGGATAATCTCATTTTCTACTCACAATAGCAATGCAGGATAAATTTGCTGTTTTGCAGATTAAATAGCAATAGTCAAAATGATAACAATGATTGGAGAAACACAAAGTAGATTTTACAAGAATACAGGTTTAGTAAAACACCTGGCAGTTTTGATCACATTCTACAAACATGCTCTTAAAATCTCTGCCTTACAATAGTGTGGCTGTTCTAGGTTAAAGAAATATTTTAGCTGAAGAATTACACAGGGCATCTAGAAGATAACTTGTTCAGTCCATTGTGTTCTGGAACTCTTCCCTCTCCCAAAACCAAGTGCCATTTCCAGAAATGATTAACTTAAATTCATCAAGCTGCTTATTTCCATATTTATGTTCATATACCTAAGAAAATACTTATACAGCATTTCTTAAATTTTCAATTTCTTGCATTAGTTATTGACTCACTATCTTGAGAAATAAGTATTTAGTCAAATTTCACTTACCCTGCTCATCTACCACCCTAAACTTATAGCTTCCCTATGCTCCTTATGTATAGAAACACATATATATCATATATATGTGTGTATATATATAAATATTATATATAAATTATAATTTACTTTTTTTTTTTGTAAGTTGATGTTCAGTACTGTTTTTGTCAGCTTTTCCATGACTGTGACCAAAAGACCTGGCAAGAAAAATTTTAGAGGAGGAGAACATTATTTGGGTGTTCATAATTTCAGAGGTCTCAGTCCATAAATAGCTGACCCCACTGCTCCATGTCCAAGGTGAGGCAGAACATCATGGAGAGGACTTGGTGGAGGAAAGCAGCTCAGGATATGGCAACACAGAAGCAGAAAGAGCTCTGCTCACATGGGGACAAAAGTATAAAACAAAAAGACACTTCCTCAAGCCACACCCTAGCTGTCTACAGCTATGACCAAGTTAATCCCTATCAGAGGATTAATGCTCTGATTATGTTAAAGCTTTTGAAGCTCTCATGGCCAGCCCAGCACAGTGGTGCTCACATGTAATCCCAGCAGCTCAGGAGACTGAGGCAGGAAGATCACAAGTTCAAATTCAGACTTGGCAATTTAACGAAGTCCTGATAAACTTAGTGAGACTGTCTCAAGTAAAAAAAAAAAAAAAAAAAAAAAAAAAGAGGCTGGGGATGTGGGTCAGCATCCCTGAGTTCAAAGAGACAGAGAGAGAGAAAGAGCGAGAGCAAGAGCAAAAGCGAGCGAGAGAGAGAAACAAGCTCTCATATCCCAATCAGTTCACCTTTAAACTAGCATTCTAGTATTCTTGCATTGACTCACACATGAGTTTTTGGGGGGCACCTCATATTTAAATCATAAGTATTTTCATGATTAAAACTAGATAAATATGATTCAAGTCTAATCAATACATTATGACTTCTTTGCTCCTTTGGAACTTTCAGTTTTCCCTTTGATTAATAAATTACTTCTTGTTTTGTTATTGTCACTTTTTCTTTCTCTATTATTCTTCCTGAGGTTGTGTCTCCCACAGCCATGAACCTGCTCAGCTTGGACACATTGATCTGAAGTTTTGCTGCAAAGACATCACTTAGAAACTCTTTAGCAATCATCCTGAGAATTCCTTTTCTTTCCTGTGTTGAACTGATTGTTCCTTGGATTCTAAGTCTTCCCTCTTATTTCAATCTCTCCTCTTAAAGGATCATCAAGTCTATTAATTTCTCAAAAAGTGGGTACAAAAATAAAAACAAACTTTGAAAAACTTTAATATTCTTCTATATTGGCTTACTAATTAGATTGGGTATAGGAAATATACCCAAAGAGGTAGAAGTATATGAAAATTCCATATTTTTCCTCCTCTTTTGGGATATTTTCTATACTCAATCTGTAGAATTGTTTCATTATCATAAGTTTCTAGATATTTCAAAAAGGCCCAACTCATGCTATGGTCTGTCGTTTGTAAGTTGTTTGAGTTTTATTGAGTATCTTTTCGATGATTTCATTGTTTTGTGATGACTTAGGACTTTGATGTTCACCTGTTAATACTCACTGTGTTAGATATTTCACAGTCTCCTTCCTTTAGCAACTCAAATCATTTGAGTTTTGGAATTTTCTTTATATATTAAATGGCTCTGTCTCCTATATTTTCACTTCGAAAGCCCTCCTCATTTAGAAAACTGTTCCTACTGAAATAGTCTAATTGTGGTCTTTTGCCTTTCTCTTAATTCATTTCTGTATGTTAGTTTAATTCTGATACCTTCTCAAATTTACCTAATAAATGCTTACCAAATTACTTCATAGTCTTATTTTTAATATACAAGAGTCCTGATTTTCATTGTACTTTGTTTCAGAACACTATTATTCTTCTTGCATGGATGCAATATTTTCTCCATTTCCTGGGGAATTTTAGATAATCTTCCTCTTGCACACCTTCTTATTCCTCCACATTGCTTTTATCTGTTTGTTTTGATCTCAGTATTTATGCATGAACACATTCTTCAGATGTCTGACTGTGCTTGGCTGTCCACATAGAAGTGAAGGCAGCACTTGACACAGATGGGAGTCTCTGTGCTTGTATGTATGGCTGTCACCTATGGCCATTAATGTAGGATGATATAGATGGTATTTCACTGGGGAATTCCCTGTCCCTACCTACAGGTTATTTCCCCTGAGTGCTCAGATTTCACACACACACAAAAAAGGATCTTTCAATCTCTGTCTTAGAGAGGATAAAGCATTGCTATCAATTTTCTGGAAATAAAGTTGGGAACAGGGCTTTTGGTCTCCAAACCTGTTTCATATAATCCCAGTTTTCACCATTTCCCATCAACTGGATCTCAGTTGTCTATGTATCATATAGCCTTTGCTTTACCCTTTCCAGAGAATAATTCAGCAGTCCCCTTCTGGCTGTTAAGTGGGTAATTGCTCCATGATCATTTTCAGTCTGGGTTTCTTTTTTAATATCCCACTTAAACTCTACTTTCAGTGGCAGCTATTTTTAAATATTCCTGAATGTTTTAATGTTATTTTAATTTATATGCTTTTCTGCTTCTTCCAGGGAAGACTTAGGGTTGCCAGAAGAGATACAGGACTCCCAGTTAAATATGGACATAATTATTCTGACAGAATCATTCCTTATTTATCTGAGATTCAAGTTTAACTGGCAGTCCTGTATTTGGATTTGACAAATATCACAGTCTAATTTAAAGATAATACCCTGGGTCTAGTTTGTAAACTACTACCTACCCTTTAGCTTACACTCTTCAAAATGTATAGCCATCATTCTTTCTCTTATTCTCTTTGTATTTTGCATTTATGCTTTAAAAACCTTGTTACCATAATTTTAATATGCTTTGAGAACAAAGCCAAGTTCTTTTGTTCAGTCTACTATCTTAACCAAATGCAGTTCTTTTAAATACCAATTCTAGAATTTATTCTTAGTTACTAAAAGAGAGGCTGCATCTGCCTAATTGCACCAAGCTTAACAATACATTAACCATTCGAAACACACATGAAGTTGTTTTTAAATTGGACATCATCACTGAGATGACAAGGTCTCCAATTCCAACAGAAACATTTATGAGCTGTGAATGAATTTGGACAGGGGATCTGAGACATTCTTTCAATATGCACTACTGTCATTTAAATGAATAGTCCATAAGACAGGAAAAGATAAAAAATATAAAGTTTCTTAGGAGCTATGGTTAATTTGTCAATCTACTTGACATTTTTAACAGAGTGATATGTGAGTTGGGCATAATAGATTGTCCTTGAATGCATTACAGAAATTCGTGCTAAATTTAGGCTGTAATCCAGTCCATAAAGTGACATACAGGAGGAAAGGGTTTCAAATTTTTTCTGGAACTGAAATAGGAGAACTGGAGGAGATCTTAAAGGTCACTTTTCCTCTGTTTTCTGATGACTGTTTATTTGACACTTCTTCCCAGGTTCTAATTTTTTGCTGATTTAACAAAATATATACCCATTAAAAAATGCTAAAATAGCATAATATGCAACACATTTGGATTTCCTTCTCTGAGTTTGAATAGCTACATTAAACTTTCAAACAACCCAACTTTATATATAAAAGATCCCTTCATTTTCTATACCACTAAGAATCATACTTATCTTTTGAAATCAGGCATAGATTATTTATTTAGAGATGATATACTACACAAAATGTTTCACTTTGTATCCAGGAAAAGTTTTAGTGAATTATGATAATTAGGGAAGGTTAAGTAAACATCAACTGTCCATAAATTTTGTGAAATTGTTGTCAAAACCATTTCTATTACCCTAAAAATATCTTGGATGCCATAGAAAGTCACCATCTATTTTAGGGAATGCTCTGGAATACTGTTTATGTTCTAAAGTCCATTAACTGCAATGGACAATGATGAAAGTCAGCTTCAATTACATGAACTTTTCATATGCTGTCAGTGTTGGTGTGCATGTGTGTGTGTGTGTGTGTGTGTGTGTATGAACATGTGTGTGTGCATGAGTCTGAGTACATGTCTAAAACAGGGATCCTTGACAGTGCATTATCATTTCTGGTGGTTAACATTACTCTACTCTGCCAATTGGGTCTGTGTTACCATCTGTCACTTAAGGAATGTGTCAGTCAATTAGCACTTCTAAACACTATCTGTCGACCCACAAAAAGTTACCACAAAAATATTAAAAGCTACTGTCAGGAAGAAATTGAAGAAGGTATCAAGTTCTTTGGAAGTACATGTATTCCCCAGCATCTGGGTGTCAAGTAGTAATGAATGGCCTTTTTAACTAGGTGAGAAAGTAAAATTTCTTTAAACAAATTTATTTAAAGAAACTTCTATAAATTAGGTTATGTACTCAGCAATGGCAATCTACCTATTTAAAGTTTTTCATATTTATTAATTTATTCATATGTAATTTTAAAGTATATTTGGGAAAATCTTATCATCATAAAAAGTAGATTTAAGAAAAAACTCATATCTATATTTAGAAAGTCTCTGATACAAAAATATCGGACATTCTATTTACCTACAATAATCCAATCAATAACATGTTTAGGTTTAATTGATTATTGTGGGTGAATGACTTTCTAAAAAAATTTTCTTCATACTATGATCAGATTTTTTTTAAAAAAGTTCATTTCATAAAATGTTTTCCCATGAACTCTGCTATCTCTAACAATACCATATCATTTTCAATGATGGAGGCTTAAAACCTATATGCACAGTTGTGAAGATATAAGCATAAACCCTTTCAATTTCCCTTTGTTCAGTTTGCTTTAACTGCATAATCTATATTCTGTAGAGCTTGGAAGCAAAATTTCTTTAGTCCAATATCACTATAAATAAGACTTTCTATTTTCTTTTCCAATATTGAGTGGAATGAATGGATTTATATTCACTAGTACATTTACATAACTATGTGTAGGTACACATACAGAACCCTGCACAAATGGACATGCATAAATAAGCATATGAACATGTGACTGTGTATACACAAACATGTATGTGTATAAGCATATGCACATGTACCTGAACATCAATGTGCAGTGGAATAGGTGAAAAAAATTTAAAAAGTATAAAATTAGATGAAATTATTTTGAAGGCATAGCAATAGCATCTAAGTATATGCAGACATCATATTCACACTAGATAAATGTACAAACTTTAAAAAATAAAACAATGACTCATATCAAGCATATATAAGTAGTGCAACAACAAAATTAGTTTTTTTTTTAATTTTGTTTATATCCCTCAGCTTAAGGTCTTTCATCTATAAAATAAGAATGGGAATATTCTAATGAGCATTTAAGGAAGAAATAAATATACCTAACTAGTAAACGTTACATGATAATTACTTAATAAAAGTTACCTAAAATTGGTAAAATTGCTTTACACAACTCAAAAACCTCTAGGCATTATATGTATTATAAAACTATAAAAATATTCCACAATAGTAACATTAAGTCACACGAGTCATCATGTCCTTATATTTCATAACAGAAGACTTTCAGATTACACACTTTCTTCAAACATAATGAAATTGAACCCCCAAAATCTTTGATGAAAGAAAATTTAATTATTTTCACTTTCCTATGTTGCCTTAGTTAGAGAAATGAATAATAAATCCTTGAAAGCTCATCACATCATATTTAATATTTTGTTGTCTAGCTTCAGGGTTACTCACGTATTGCCTTCAGTCTTTCAAATGACTATGATGCTGTATGTTAGAATATTTCACAGAGAACTGGCCCTGCATGCACTCTGCTCATCACCATGTGCCAGCAAATGCAGTGTGCAACCAAATGAGGTTGCACCTATCTGGGCTCAGGTGACCTTGAGAGGAAGAACGGGAGTTCTTATAAGCTTCCTCTTGATGCTGGACACCATTGTCACCAACTTGTTGTTTTCCACTGAGAACTTTCTGAGGTCAATTAGGAAAACATCTAGACAGTTACACCTGTATCCTTCATTGAGAGTGCATCCTTCAAAAATTTTCTGAGTAAATTTGATTCTCCTTAGGATTCACATTTTGGATTTCCCCAATCATGCCCTGTGTGGGACCCCTTTATCTGTGTATGCTGTGTTTGTTATCAGGGAAATGTTTGATTTTTAAATGAAAAGTTATTTGAGGAAATATATCAGCAAAACATAACAGTTGTTGCCTTCTAAGTCAGCTTGAGATTTCCTCTAATGTTACAAAATACAACACTCAATTCTGAATGTTCCTTTGTGATCTGACCTTTTTTCCAGTAGACAATTACCCTACTCTCCTTATTTTAAAGCCAATTAAGAAAACAATTCTAAAATACGTCTGACTTCACTATGGACAAAATTGTACCTTATAAAAGTAATAACAGACTTTCTTAGTATCAAAATGTTTGTATGTCATAAACTTTGTTGTCTTCAGTGTTTGGGAATTGAAGCAGTCAACTCATAGAATTCATTCTGATTGATACATAAGAGAAAAAATGAACTCTTTCAATCTGGAAGACACAAAGGAAATAATATGGTTTGATGAGTAAGTGATAGTCAAGTATTAATTTCTAAGCCTAATTCCTTAGCATCTGGGCAAGTATCTTAAAAATAGATCAGTTTAAATTTTGGAAAAATAGTATTGTTTTGGAAAATCCAAGATGTGTGGATTTGGAAGCTACAAACTATAAAAATTGTAGGTTCTCTTGAAGTAGACAGGTGGGAAAAATGAACCATTTTTATTTTCACATTAATGAATGTAAAGAAAATTTTGTTGTCAAAGTGAAATTTTCCAAATTTCCATGATGACATATAATATGACATTTTTAATGATTGTTTTATGATATAAAATTGTTTCATCATAGGAATTATATAGTTACTATATATCCCACACTTTTTTTTCTTGCTTGCTATTAATCTCTCCCCTTCCCCCAAAACTTCATCTCTGTGTAAGGGCAAAACCCAAATCTTGATAACAAGTAGTAGATAAGTTTGAAGTAATAAGAGCAAAATGTTGTCACTCAAAGCCCAGCCGCAAAAACACCAGCACAATATCAGTGTGCTAATTCCCCTAGCCTGATGTCAACGGATAATACAATGGGCCCAGACAGAAGACAGGAATGTCTTGGCTTGTGCCACAGCAAGGAAAATTAGGGCCAAGGTCTTAGCATCACTTCCAGTAAACTGAAAACAAGCCAGACCTCTGGAAACCAGTAATGACATGAATTTTGTGCTCAAATTTCCTTGGCTCAGCTATTTAACTATGTCAACAGTTACCGAAACTAAATAGAGACAAACTCCTCAAACTTCATCAAGAATGCTAAATAGTTAGGGTCCTACTGGAGCATTGCTTTTTTTGTCTGCTGTACATATTCTTCTTTTAAGCTCAGATGCACAGAATTGAATAAAATATGTTCATCCTGCATCCAATAATTTAGTTGACCACTCTTATTATAGCCACAGACTTTAGTTGGTTATATTGTAATCTATCTTTAAGTATATAATATTATTTAAAATATAATAAATGAAATGCAATACTTACCATTCAAATGAAACTTTTATACTTGTTTCCCTATATAAGCAATAACACCACTTTCAAAAGATAACTCTCTTCCCTTTCAAACACTGTATAGGAAATTTTCCTCTTGTATTCACCACAATCATGAAAATATTTATGGTAATTCCCTGTTCCTGACCATTCTGAGAAAATTCTTCATGGGTTGCTTTTATTGTTGCACCTCTGGCAAAGTAAGACACTGTCATTTGTTCTACACTCTACTTTCAAGGAAATATAAATAAGAACACTGAAAGACAGAATTAGTGTTTCTTATTAAAACAAAGATGAGGCGTTCTTGTTTCCAGCATGACAAAACAATGTCTCAATCTGGAGCAAAAGGTAGATGTGCTGTAATCCATTATAAAGGAGCTCAGTTCCTGGAACTCAGTTCTTCTCTAATGCACCAATTGTGAGCACATGTATCCATTTGGGTCCATCTGCCTTGCTCCATGGGTCTCATGTTGAACACTCACCAGCCATGAAAAAGTAGGATTTTCTCTCCAACTCAGGGAGAGTCATGTCCTCTAGTATAATTCATGTCTTCTAGTAGAAGTCATGAAATAGGGGCAGATTAATTTGTTAACTTATAAAATAAAATCTCAGATCCTCCATACTTCTTACCTGTTCTCCAGTTAGGAGAGGGCTCTTTAGGGGGAAGGCAGGCTTCTGTGCATAGACTCTTTGTGTAAGGTGGTTGCCTGTGTTCTCTTCCAAACAGTGGTGCTGGTGGAGGTCTGGAGTCAGGAAGTGTGATGATTCCTCACTATACTGTCCACTAATGAATGTTCAGAGGCTGGGCAGCAAAAAAACTGAAACAAGCTGCCCAGGTGGTACTTGGTTATTTCTCTCTCTCTCTCCATAAAACAGAAAGAGTCACTCTTCTGCCAGTGGGGCAACATTCCTTCCATCCCTACCACAGGCAATTTGGTCTTATCTGCTGAGACAAGGAACCTCATAATCACTGACTAAAAATTCCTGTCAACACTGCTGACTCTTCCCTGTGCCCAGTCCCATACCCATTGCTCAGTAATTTCATGAGGCATTTGAATTCCACCTGAATGCTGATATAAACAAACAAGGCAAGTTGCACTGTGTGTGCTGTCATAGTTATTTATAGACAAGAACTATCTTTAATACCTAATGATAATCAGGAGGCCATGCTGGGGGCACCATCAACTCACAATTGCTGTAAGTTAATGGATGAGAACAAAATTGCAAACAATATTTACTTTCACAGGAAACCAGAAACTTTGTTTTATATGTAAAAAACAAGTATTTATTCAAAAGCTATCTTCCTTGAGAGATGAGGAAGAGATGGTGACTTCTACCACAGGATTAATCACAAAATACTTTCAAGCGTATCAGGAAACTGCATCCTGCAGTTCTCAATTGTGGACTAAAGTGTGTCTAAAAAGAGGTCACCTTTGTTTACTCAGGGGAGTTTACCAGGGCGATGAGTGATTCATTATCCTTAAAATGGGAATGATCCAATTAGAAAAGGTGGTATGAAATTGATCTCTGACATTAGCTGAAGTGATCAATGAAACTGACTCAGCCTTAAAAGGCATTGGGGTCAGACTCAGCTCACTGACCATGGTTGTTATAGACAATAAAATTGCCCTAACCTTCCAACTTTGGGGTCAAGACAGGTTCTGTGCAAAAGCTAATGCAATTAATGCATTAGGCCAAGTGGAAAGATTAAAATCTTGCTTAAGGGAGCATGCTCTGATGGTTTTCTTTAGCAGCTCAAGTTTAAACCCTTAGGGATATGGTTGGATTCAATATTGCAGGTTGTTGGCTTCTTACTACTGCTTAGAGTACTGTTAATAGTGACCTTATTTGGATGTTATAGGAGACAAATTGAGCAGATTTGATTCCAGCCTCTGTTAGATAAATCAGAGTAGCCACCAGAATGAAGTACTTATAGGACTGAGGTATTATTGGGAGTTCATTCTCCATGAGTCTCTCATATATCAGAATGTCTTATGAAAGAAGATGTTCTCCTCTCCTCCCCATCTCTTCTGGGGGGCCAGTTTGAAAAGATTTATAATGCAAATAGCCTCAGAAGTTAGAGTAGTGATTTATTAGACGAGTGAATTTACTTGCACAGAGATTTGCAATATAGAGATGATATCTCTCTCTAAAGCAAAGGGCAAGCATTCTTATTGTCCAGTACAGTAAAGATACTGTGTCATTCTGGAGCAAAGGACAAGTGTGCTTACTGAGTATTATAAAAGACTTGGATTCCTAAATTGAGAGTCCTTTCCATAAAGCACAGTACATGGCATGCAGAGGCACCCACCAGGGCCTGTTTAGTTGCCTGTGGAACCTGCGGATGAGGAGGACTGACAGAAAATGCTGATGTTCATTGTGTTGGCTACACTGGGACTAATACAGTCCTCTGCATCTGATCTAAGAATCTCATTTCTTTTATCAGCTTCTGTGAAACTGTGTCAGGCTAAAAATTGGTTTGCAAGTAGTCTAAATCTCAGATCTTTCATAGTTCTTTGTATCATTTTCCCTTGATAGTATTTGTCTTTAAAAATATTTTGTGATAGCTTCATTAAATTAAATACATTTCTTTCTGTTTTTAGTTTAGAGAAACAGAAATCATCAAATGCTTTTTCTACATCACTTGAGCTTTTCCCCTTAGGTCTATTAGTGAAGGGTCGGGCAGATTTCTGATATTAGATCACTCCTTCATTCTTAGCATAGAACCTACATTATTACAGTATTTTATTTTGTGAATTCACTGTTATTTTGGGCCTAAACTCTATTTTCTTATGTAAAAGTTGTACCATCCAAACACAGGCTCTTCAAATGATAGATCTTTGGGTGGGAAAGGTAAATTAATACCCTGTGGAATTTGAATCTCCTTCCAAAATTGTAAACCAAAGGCAAAATCTCATTCTGAGAATTTCAGAAGCAAATGTTATCATCTGTAACTTTTAGCTACAGAAATAGACACTTCTATCACTTTCATTTGTCCCACTTGACCAACCTTCGATTGTGCACAGATTATTCTAACCTTTCAGCTGTTCTTCAACCTACTGCCTGGAAGAGAAAAGAATTCACTTACTGAAATGTGGTACATAAACATTGTTTCTGGTAAATATTTTTCTTCTAAATCTATGATTTTACTCAGGATTCTCCAGAAAAATAAAAACATAGAATGGATAGATAATTTTACACATAGTCTTATTGCATCTGTACCTATATCTATTTCTGTGTCTCCCTATTAAGGCTATGTATACAACGTCTATAGGGTTGGCTTATGTGATCCCAGTGGAGGAGGGTGACAGCCCTCACAGTCTGCAGTTGGCAGTTGGAGACCTAGGAAAGCTGGTGGTATAGTTGCAGTCTGAGACCAAAGGCATCTGAGCCAGGAGAGTCAATAGTGTAAGTCTCAGGACAAGAAAAGGAGAAGATGAGTTCCAGTTCAACCAAGAAAAAAGAATAAAGGTCAAATTCTCTTTTTCTGCCCTTTGGATTTGTTCAGACTCTCAAGGTTGGATCATGCCCCCCACACAGGGGAGGGAAGTCTCTTTTACTCAATTCACCTATTCAAATGCTAATCTCAACCAGAAATACCCTTTTAGACACACTCAGAAATAATGTTAGTCAAATATATGAGTACCCTGTGCCTCAGTTAAATTAATACTTAAAATGTAGCATCAGATCTGTTGACAAGAAAAACTAGAATCACATAGAAAAACTAGATTTCACATGAAAGTGAAAGGTACACTTTCAGAGCAATCTATCTTCTTAGTCTTTCCTTGAAGACATGTCAACTCTCTTGGATTTGACAGATTTTATTCAAAAAGGACATTGTGTCAGTACACCACACATCACTTTTGTTCCTTAGGAAGCATGCTTATTAGACTTGGTGAGCAGAATGCAGCAGCTATCCTAGAAGAACTTCCTAAGTCACATGAATGATTTCAGTGCAAGCTGTCTCTATTTGGAATTCATGACACAGTAGCTCCAAGTACTCTTTAAGTGTGTGTGGCACTAGTTGGAAAATTACAACCTGCTAGCCCAATCCAATTCACTTCCTGCTTTTGTACACACATTTTTATTTTGACAAATACTCCTTTGATTCCAAATTGTCTGTGTCTGCTTTTTCATTACAATGCCAATTGAGTTGACCCAGAAACCACATGGTCTTCAGTCTAAAATATTTTATCTACCCCTTTATACAAAGTGGTTTCTCATCCTTGGTCTACTTAGGGACCTAGGGAGAATTCATGTATTCTTCTGCAAATAAGTATTCTCTTTGCCAGCAGGTCATAATGAAGAACTAATGGTCTGATCTTAGAACACCAAAATGTTGTAACTACTACTGTTCATCAGTTATGTATCTTTTGATTCTCTTAACCAAAATGTTGCACTTCCTTAGCAATACTGCATTATTAAGTGATAGTGGAAGACATATGTTATGAGAAGGTAAGTCAAATTCCCAAAGCATTTACTTTTTGGATAAAGAATTTTTCTTACACTACAACATATATCTTATGAAATTTCCTGTGTCAAACAGATGGAAGAAGATAAACTTTCCTTTTGTTTGCAGTTGGTTTTGTACTATATGCTGATACAAATCTGAAGGAACATTTTCTGAATTCGTGCATGCTTTCAGTTGGCATTGGTCTTGAAAGATAAGGGAAAAAGAATACAGCTTTCTCTCCATTCATGAAACCTCCCATTCCCCTCCCCTGTTCTCCCAGTGAGCAATATTTTTAACCATGAATTTGATTGTTTGGTATGCCTGGATGGAGACAGGGTCAGAGGAACATATTTGCTTCAAATCACAGACAGCATCGAAGAATTTGGCAGGATGGGCCAGGAGTGGGTAAGAATAAGTTTGGAGGATTAGTGTCATGGAGGCTGGGTAAGAGAAATAGAATGGATCTTTCAGAATGGACGTAGACTTTGTTCATATGTGACCTATGTGAGCTGCACAAAAGGTCACTCAGGATAAATAAAATGCTCAGTTTTCTGAAAGGCATGTCTTTTAAAATTTTATGATTATCATTATTGTCAGGAGATACTAATATATCCAGATATTAACCAAGGCAAGTAAGGTTTTGTTCATAAATATAGTTATTCAAAAGTATTATTTTAAAATTGTACCATCTTTGTTTAAAATTCTATTCTTTGTTTAAAGCATTATTTTGAAATTCTATTATCTCTTTTTTCTTTAATTTGTTGGTATTGACTATTTTTTTATCCATTTTCCCTTGCAACTTCATCATGTTGTTAGGCTTTTGTCCATAGTGTGGATATTAGTTCAGAATTTTATGGGATTTTTTAAAGAATTGATGTCATGTATTTCTAATTATATTATGTTTGAGTCAGAGAATATGCTTTCTTGAGGTTCATTCTTTGGATTGTGATATAGCTAATAGTTTACTTTTGGTAATGAGTTGTGCTACATCAGAGTTCAGAGAAGCAGAATCAATAAGATAATTATTAAGAGAACTGTGATAAGAATTTGGTCTCTGCAGTCTTGGGACCTGCCTAGGTAAGTTTGAAATTCACAGAGAAAGTCATCAGGAGGGGAAGCCTGAAACACTTGGGCAAAAGGTAAAGCTGTTGTCCACAGGTAGAATTTCTTCTTCAGTTGAGCCTTAGCTCTGCTTTTGACTCATTGTATCAGAACCCACTCTCAGATTATCTAGGATAATACTTTAGGTCAATTTATGATAGATTTTAATAACATCTATGGAATAGTTTGTTCACAGCAATACCCAGATTAGTGTTCAATTGAATTACTGGATATGGTAGCTTAACCAAGTTTAAATTTCAAAATGACCATTTTACATGCTGAAAAAATACATAAATAAAAAGTGCACTTTCCATTTTATTTCATAAATTTTATTTCTTCCCTTTGTATTTATGCAACAACCTGATGGCTACCAATTTATTTTGATACACAATGTGTTATTTTTTGCTAGTTATCACCTCTTCCCTTAACGTTTTTCACATCATGTTTGTATTTGTCATGAATAATAGATATTATGTTTACTGTTATCAGAAGGCATCTTTCACAAGTAACATATTTCTGATTTTGATTAAGAATCTCAGAATTTTATTATCAGTGACCACTGTAAAAACAGATTAGTGTTCCTATGTTGCAGTCTACCTCACAGACACCTTACTAACCTTTCGGAGGTTAGTAAGTTTCTGGCATGTCAAACACAGATTCAATTCAGCTCTATAAGGTTAACCCCCAGTTTCCATCTCCCAGAACAAGTTTCTTTATACATAAGCCTAAAATCTTTGCAGAAAAATAATTCATTAAGTTGTAATCATAGTGCTTAAAAGGTGAAGTGGAAGAAAATAGAAAACAAATAGGTTGTTTTCTCTCCTCCCCCATGCCAGGCAGTCTCCGTGTAGTCATTATATTGCCTCCTACCATTGCTGCTTTAGCTCACATCTGCTGCTTTCGAATAGCGAAAAGGCAAACACCAATACATGTGGGAATGTCAGAAAACAAACACAAATAGGACCCACCAAAAGCTCTCAATTACCCTGTATCATGGCTGCCTTATCTGGCTCCTTTAGGTCAATAAAGGACAAACCAACTTATAGAATTGCAAGTCCATATTCAAATTTCTTATAACAAAAAGCAAGAATAAACCTTCTAATTGTACTACCTAGAAAGTTAAAATTTTTGCATGCTGTTTTCCAGATTTATATGTTTTAGGACCATGCATTCCAGTACTATAATATTCAGTGATATCCATAGACATGTCAAAATATTACACGAAGTGACAAGATTGATTTTAAGGCTTTTGTTTGTCAATACATTTCTACTTTGCTATACTGTACAATAGTGCATTCTTCTAAACACACACAAAACATACTCAATTCAAAACTAATCGAGCAGAAGCATTAATATTCTAAGTTATCTTCAAAGAAATATCATCCAATTTCTTAGAAAGCAAAAACTATTTAATGTATATATACAGATGTATTATGGCCCTGGATTAAGATAATGACTGCAACAAAATATGTGCAAAGCGGACCATCCTCCCTTCATACTCCACTATAGTCATCCACCCTCCTCCCAACCTCTCCACCAGCAGCCCTCAGACCCACACATAAGCCCTTTCTCACATCTGTTTTGGGGGATCCTTGCTGTGGCTGACTTTCCACCATGGTCTTCATTCTTGTAGGATTTTATTTTTTATGGTTTAGGACACATTTAACTCATCTATTAATATTACATGCTGGTAAAATAAAACATACAATGTCTAAAAATAATTCATGCACATGTGAGAATTTCTGGAATCAAAATTGTAGGAGAATGATGTGGCTCTTTCTTGGAGCTACTCCCAATAAAAGTGATCCAGTACCATGTAACTCTTCATAGTCCTAGCTCTGTGAGCCATATAAAATGGAATGTAGTTTACTAAAATACAGATTGGTTAGTAAAGGAGTCAGTCATATTGTATATGCAACATCACTGTTTAGTGATAATCATAAAATATTAATGCTAACATTTTAGTGATTGAATTCAATTGAAATATTGTTTCTTCAGATACTACAAAAACTTGTGATTATATAAATGTTTTACAGTGGCAGTAAATTAAGTCATAAGGTAAATTAATAACAATATTCTAAAGTCACCCATGGCATACAAACTTGACAAGAATGGTTCTCTTGTTAAAACTACTTTCACACTAAGAAATATATCATAATCCTTTACATATAAATGTGAATATGTGACACATATGATATTTACTTACCAACTGCCAGTAAAATCATTCATAAATTTAATCATTCATAAATTTAAATAAGGATTAAATTTTAGTAACTCTCAAATTTATTAAATTTTGATTTTAATCAAATGACTAATGATAGATGACTTTCTTCTTCATTATGATATGTGTATATTATTTTAAAAAATTAAAATGGTTCTTTAATCATTATACTTTACCCCTGGTCACCTCTCTTCCTCACCAGAGATGATCATTACTTCTTTTATATTATAAAAGTCATAGACAAGACTAGGAATTTTGCTAGTGGTACAGCACTTGGGTTCCATGAACAAGGCCCTGGGTTCAATTCTCGGCAATACACACAAACACACAAAATCATAGATAATATTAAATGATCTTCTGTATACTTTTCAATACTTTTTCAAATAATCTGTGTTTAACACTTTTCAGGAACTTTTTAAATCAACATTATAAAAGAATGGCTGGGCGTGATGGCCCACGCCTGTAATCCCAGCACTTGGGAGGCTGAGGCAGGAAGATCGCAAGTTCAAAGCCAGCCTCAGCAACTTAGCGAGGCCCTAAGCAATTCAGTGAGACCCTGTCTTTAAATAAAATACAAAATAGGGCTGGGGATGTGGCTCAGTGGTCGAGTGCCCCTGGGTTCAATCCCCAGTACCAAATAAATAAATAAATAAATAAATAAAGAATGTCCATATAAAAACATGTACATCTAACATTCCCTTATATATGCTTTGTATTTAATTTTTTTGATTCACTGTGTTTATGTAGACATTGATATTTGATAGACATGTAGATTCTAACTTTTTATGTGCTAAATATTGTGGTTAACATCTAGGATATCTAATATATAGTCAGAAGAGTTTCTCAACATTAGATATTTGAACAAGTGTGGGACCATAGCAAGAAACATTCATGATATTTTAAGTAACTGTACTAAGTTACCCACTATATTGATTCATAAATATGTACTCTCAAAAATGTATTAAATACCATTTCTCTATACTTTTGTCAAATCATATATTTATTGACTATATATATATTTTTAGTGAGATTAAAATATGTATAATTTTAATGTTTAAGAAATGTAATTCAGAATTTCTTATGATGCTGTGCTAGTGAAGAGAGACAATTTTCATATCTTAGTCATATGATTGACTGTGAGAGTTAAGATGTCTATATGAATTCATGGATACCACTTGTTGGGCTACAAATTTAGCTAGTAATAATGGTAGCAGTGTCCTTCTGCTTCCATACCTGAGTCCATGATTGAAATGGTCTCTGGTAAAAAGAGAGACAGGAAGGAAGCAGGCTGTTGTTTCCATTTAAAATTCACAGAAAAATCATAAACATAATTTAGTAGAGTGTCCATG